>CM033643.1:174204302-174285134 GCA_019512145.1 Engystomops pustulosus
CGTCACACATAACGTCCTGCCCTGTGCCCAATCCTGGTGCTCAGCTTCGAGCATAGGAGGAGCCAGAATCAGTTCTCTTAAGCGTGAGGGGTTGCCGTACAGAACCGTATGCAATAAAAAGCTATTGAAATTAACCTCAGAGTGGCTACGGCAAACCCTCAAGATGAAGAGAATGATTCTGGCTCCTTTGATCGAATGAGCACACAGGATTGGCCCAGAGAGGAAGGAAGCTTCTGCACCACCCAGGCCAGTTATCTTCAAAGTTCTCAGCTATCAAGAAAACTCAAATAAATGGAAGCTTACAGGAGAGCTTCATTTTTGGCTTAGTTCGACTTTACGCCTGGTTTTGTCCTTCTTGAATCTAAGTTCCTTTTGTCCGGGTTAGGCTCCACATCTTGCAGGGGAATTCGACACAAACCCATTTGCATTGGCTGGCCGACCAAAGCAAGGGGCACTTTTGCTCTCCCCTCGTCTTACCATTGTGTGAGCCGGGGGCCACAGAGCTGCCCCCGATCCCGCTTAAACAACAGTAATAGCGAAGCGGAGGCTGACGTTTTACGCGGTAAGCATGAATATTACTGGCGGGCACTGATTCACAGGATGTTCTCACTGAGACCTGTAGGGAAACTCCTATAAGCTAGGCCGTACGCTATTTATGTTTTGATCTCCGCGCATCCCTGGGTGGGGAGTTGACCTAAATTTGATCATGTCCGAGGATCCAAAAATCTGGACAACCTTGCCGCCCTGCCTCAAAAAAATTGTACTGATCTGATATCGCTAACCCATAGCGTGTGTTTCATGCCGGTACGGGGGGGATCATGGTCGCAGGCTCCCCAGTGTCCTCAGTGGTCGAAGGCGCGGCGCTGCACTTGCTCACTCTCTAAGCTCCATTCCCGTCCGGCGGTCCCTGTGCGCTCGTCCCATCATCCTCGGGTGCGAACGCACAGGCTCAGGAAGCTAAAGGGCCAGCAATGATAATTTCCATTTCCCAGAACTCCTATTTACAAGATGACACTCCGATAGCACCTGCCGGATCATGGCTAGCCTTGGAGAAGCCCCCTGCAATATCACCTGCGTTCCTGGTTTGTGCACGGTGTGACTGCATTTCGTTACCATGCTCCTGGTATTCCTGCGTCCGTTCACGTGGCTACGTTCCTGCTCCCAGGGCTCCTGGGGTCCTTTCCCGGTTTGCTACTGTGTGTCAATTCCGTTTCCCGGTTCCTGCTGCGCTGGTTCTCCCGGTGCCTGACCCCAGAGTAACTTGACATTGCATCGCTGCCGCCAGCTGACCCGAGGCTGAACCTTACCATAAGACGTCTCCTGCAAGGTACGCTCGACCTTGGCTGCCACTGCAGGCTGTCGCACTGTGAACCACCTTTGGTGGCACCCCCCAAGCGAAGACCATGCAGGGGTGGCGGGGCTCGGTGAAGACATGGTGCCATTTAGATTGTTGGTCCAGGGTCGGCTGAGCACCCACGCGGCGGTGGTCCATGGAGGATCTACAGAATCCCGCCATCCGGACACGCTTTTGAGCGTAGGTCGGATGCTCTAGTGATAAGCCACGACACTGTCACCCACTGTAGTAATCATTTGATGACGCTAACCACTTGTACATGCAGCATGCTGATTCTTTACTTATCATCATGAGGAGGAAGAAATTATCGAAACCATTAAAAACTATTTTATAGCGACCCGAATTAGAATCTGAACAAAAAATATACAAAAGATAGCAATCTGAAAAGTGCAACTCTACTTCATTCTTCGTATTTTTACATTCGTTATTTAGGTGCTTTGTAAAGAGCTACAGAAGTTGATGGCGCTATATAAATACAGATTATTATTATACTGGAATCAAGTACAGCCTAATCTCATTAACCCTCGTATTAACCTATTCAACATGTATGCGTTCCCACTATCCAAAAGTTTGCACAATGCGCTCAAGACTAAATTGATTTGTGTGTCATTTGTTACATTAAATAGACTGACCCATTCCGAGGGCCTTCATTTCCACGTAAGTAGGAGACCCAGGTTGTTAAAGAGCAGATTCACACTGCCGTTGTCGGTCGATGACCCAGGGAATAAATTGCCCTGGAGGTTTTTTTGTGGACTTCAAACTGCAGTGTGCAGTGTCTAGACGCTGTTGGTTGCGCTAGCCGTGAACCATCGAACTCTGAATAAGACAGTTTAACACACCTGTCCTAATATTCCGGGCGCACACACTCACCCCCACCTTCAGTCGGCGCTCGAGCTTAGATCTAAAGAGGCTCCAGAATTGTAATCTCATCTCTCCGCCTTCTCTTATTATAAAGCATGCGTAACTCACCTCTTTTTAAGGTTTGCATTGTCATCGTTTCGTCACCATTCCTTGTCTGTGTACCCCCGCAATAGTCTCCCCGGCGGAGCTTCTTTCTTTTGCCCCCCGCCCTCCCCAGCCGAGCTCGCGCGCAGTAGTGGCCACCAGTCGTGCTAATTTATAACCTCCACCCGCTCCAAGTCCACGTTCCCCCACAGAACCCCTCGCCACTTGTTCCATGGTGAGGTAGTCGTGGCGTGAGTGTGCTCTCTTGCTTGTTTTCCGCGTCCGTCTTCAGACCCCACCGGACATCCACGGCTTGGTCCTTACATTGGGGTTGTCGTGTACCGGCACACAGCCCCCCCAACCCCCCCACCTTTCCCGTCTGTTGTGCTCTCCGCCCCAGGCCCCTTCCTCACTTAGTAGTAGTTTTGTGGCGTGTCTGCACTTGTCCACCAACCAGCTGGGGTAGGGCCCCAGCTACTCTAATAGCACCCACTATCCGCTTTCTCGGCGGGGCCCCTCGCGTTTGACAGTTTAGTATTCTACAGTATGTATCGCGGGGGGCTTAGTAGAGACAGGTGTGTATAAACGCCAGTATTAATTTTTCCCCAGCATGATACTGCGTTTGGCTATACTCAGATATCCTAGAGGCCCTCGTCTCCTAGTTATACCTGGATTCGAGCACTCTCTGGCCGACTAAACATTAGGTTTCGACCTGGGTCGCTGTGTTAGGGTCTTGCAAGGTGTTTCCAGCAGGGGACTATAGTAAACCAGGCCAAAAGTTGCATGCAGGCACCAAATCCCGCACATGCGAAATCGGGCGGGGGTGTGACTGCCTGATAGATCCAGGCATGTGGAATCTTCTCATAGTTGTATTGATGGCCTTCTTCCTTCTAAATTAAACTTTGAACATTATGCTGGTGAGCCTGCGGGTCTCTGGGGGTGTACAAGAGCCCCTCAGGATGTGTTTTCACTGGTCGTTACAAACGTCTTACGCTCGCAGACCGGCACTTTCGTCGTTTGAGGTTGCAGGCGGTGGGACAAGTATTTAAAGGGATCGGTCGCACTCGTTGATCGGAGGTTGGCGCAATGGTGCCGTGCGCTTTCTGCGAGCAATTTGAGAGGGACGGGCGCCACCTATCCGACGCTTTGGAGCTGCGCGCGGGCTTAACCGATTCAGATTGCTTCGCCCGCCCTGCCCTTACATGTACACGGGACAGAGCCCCGTGCCCTCCTGAGGCCCTGCGCGAGGGCGCGCCCCTGCAGCAACTCGAGTCTGATCTCCGTGCATCACAGCCTCTTCATTCTGCGAGATTCCGGATCGGGCTTGCGCAGGGACGGGCACGTAAACTGTGCCCGCGCTGGTCTGCTGAATGAGTCCCTCCCCCATACAATTTGAAGGTCACATTATGAAGTCGTCAAGAATCTTGATTTGTGTTCTTCCCTCGGGGATTGAACTTTGAGAGTTTCCGTAGATGGGAAAACCCTTCTAGGAAACCTACATCTGGCTCGTACCACTTACGGTAGATCCGATGGCAGGTTGAACTCATGAATGACATGGGAGCATTTTTAGGGCTAATCCCTAAGTGGCTTGTAAATTTTATAAACCTTTATCACGTAATAGCACAATATCTGAAAGAGGCTACGGTGCGTGGATAGCCAGAGTGAATGTCCACTGAGCGGTTACTCCCCGCCTTAGTAGCCGTTTGGATCCTCGTTTACGAGATTTCAGACGCCTGGTAGCTGTGCGCACTCGTCACGACTGACTCTCTTTATGCAGCGCCGGCGACTGCGTGTATTCGGCTGCGAAGCCGGAGATACGTGTGGCATCCTTAATACGTGGCTGGGAGCAAGTACACGCAAGCCGCCAGCTGTCTGCATAAATAGTCCATGCAGAGCACCAGACGAGTAAGCCGCAATCGAGGAGAAGTAAGTGCGCTGAAGAAATCGTGTGGAAGATCCAAAGGGCTACTATTCTCCAAGCCCCCGTAGTCTCTTTCAGATATTTGCATATTAGGTGATAAAAGATTTAAAAGTTAAGGTCCACTCAAGGATTCGTCCTAGAAAAGGGCTCCTGTAATTTGGTAGTTGAACCTGACCACCAGAGTTACCTGTAGGGATCCGAGGATGGGGTAGGTTTTGCTTTAAATCAGTGGTTCACCCTACTTAATGCTTTTGTGACCCCGGCAATACAGTTCCTCAGTTGCTTTTGGTGACCCCCGACATGGTTACAAGACAATGATGACTGGTTAATACTGCCCCCCTTTGATAACAAGAATAGAAACTATAGATAATACATGCCCCCTAGACAAGAATAATATCTATATAACAATGCCACCCCTAGACATAAGAATATAAGAACTAAACTATATATGCCCCCTATGTACAAGGATATAACTACTAGAATACTGACACCTAGGTACATTTCATATAACTACTATAATACGCCCCAATGTACCACGAATATAGTACTAAATGTATGCCCACTATGTCAAGAATATAACTACTGATAATACTGCCCATAGTACGAGAAAGTAAACGACCAATACTGCCCCCTGTACAAAGAAAAATTTTGAAACGACTATAATACGTCCCCTATGTACAAGAAATAACTACTACTAATACTGCCCCCATGTACCAGAAGATAACGACTTAATACTGCACCCTATGTTCAAGAAAATAACTACCATAATACTTCCCCCCCTCCTATGTACAAGAATATAACTACTATCATAGACTGCCCCCAGTACAAGAAGATATAAAAACTAGTATAATACTGCCCAATGTTCAAGGAAAAAACTATATAATACGGCCCCCTAGGTACACGAATAGAAACATACTATAATACTGCCCCCTATGGACAAGGATATAATTACTATAATACTGCCCATATGTACAAGAATATAACCTACCTATACTACTGCCCCTATGTAGAGGAATATAACTACTATAATGAGAAACAAGAAAAAACAAGTACGTACGGCTACCCATGTTGGTATGGCGTCTTGATGATGATATTCAGCCGGGGGGGGCAAGGATGATCCCAGGTGAAGATACACCTCCATGAAGAAAAACCGGGGGGATATGTTAACAGCGTTTTCTTGGAACTTTTGTGTTGGAGCTGGAGTCCCCATCATTCTGTTTCTGCTAGTGGAGGATTCAAAAACTACTATAATATGCCTCATGTACAAGAAATAACTACTATAAGTGCTGCCCCCTATGTACAAAAGGATATAAACTCTATATAATTCCCCCTAGTTTAGTTCCCCCTCCTGTCCCCCAGTTATAGTCTCCCATCGCCCCAGTTTAGTCCCCCCTCCTACACCCAGTTGTAGTCCCCCCTCATACACCAAGTGTGTAGTCCCCCGCCTCCCCCAGGTTTTATTGCCCAATCCTTCCCAGTTTTACCCCCCCCCTCCTGCCCCCCAGTTTTGGTCACCTCCTGCTGCCCCCAGTTCTAGTCCACCCTCGATGCCCCAAGTTTTATAGTCACCCCTTCCTGCCCCTAGTCTAGTCCCACCCTCCTGCCCCTAGTTCTACTTCACCCATCCTGCCCCAGTTTTGCCCCCCCCCCCGATGCCCCAGTGTTGGTTCATCCCCGTGCCCCCAGTTTGGTTCCACCCATGCTGATCCAGTTTTGGGTTGCTCGCCCTGCTGCCCCAGTTTGGTTGCCTCCGCATGCTGCGCCCAGTTTTGGTTCATCTCCTGCTGCCCAGTGTGGTAGTGCCCCCCTCCTGCCCACACCTTAGTTCCCTCTCGCCCCAGTTTGGTCCCCCCCCGCGTTGCGTCTAGTTATAGTTCCCTTCAGCCCTCTGCAACATTTCTAGTCTCCCCCTGCTGCCCCCAGTTCTAGTCCCCCCTGTAGCACCCAGATTTGCCCCCCCCCATCTGCCCCAGTTGCTAGTTCATTCTTGCTGCTCCCAGTTATGTTTTCACCGGCTCATGCCACCCGCTTTAGTGACCCTCCCCTCATGCCCAATTTTGCCCCCCCCATGCGGGCCCAGTTCTAGCACCATTCCAGCTCGTTGCTCCGAGTTTTGCCCCCCCCCCCCGTCTGCCTGCAAGTTTGGTTCTGCTCGCTGTGAGCATGAGAGTCCTGTTCCGCGGGAGTCTCTGTATAGAGGAGAAGCCCGTGGAGTAATGTGATGATTGACAATCACCACAAGTACTCCAGATTCCCCTGTAACAGCAGCCACAGTCCTCAAGCAGTTGTGCTTATTGCACGACGTTATTCAGTTTTTGCCGCCAAATCGCAGCAAAACCTCATTGAGTCGCGACACCAAGTGTTGTGTTGTGACCCCAGACGGGCGTGTCGCGACCCACAGGAGAGAACCGCTACTTTAAATGCTGCCTTGGCATTGACCTGATGTACTGGCCATATCATGGGATAACAGTCAGGCAAAATGCCGGAAGGAGCCTCTTCTGGAAAAGAGCACTAGGACCCAAAGCAGCATAGTGTACTGCAAGAGGGGGCACTGGTGGAGAAATCAGGTTAACTAAAAGGTTTATGGCAGAAGCTAAATCTGCAATTCTTATGACATGTAATGAGACTCGCCTAGAGTACATTCCCGTCTTATTAGACAGTGTCACATTATGTCACCGAACATGAGCACCAGATTGGACGATGTGGAACACAGCGGTCAGCCTTGGAGAACAGTTACAGGGAGGCAATGTAGTTGGAGGAGAAAGATATAGCTAGTTACCATTTGCTAATAATGAACTAGAGAAAGGGAATTGCACAACTAACTTGCACCTAATGGATAACAGGAACCGATGCAATAAAAAGCTTATTGAAATTAAACTCAGAGTGGGACGGCAAACCCTCAAGATTGAGAGAATTGATTCTGGCTCTTTGATCGGAATGAGCACACAGGATTGGCCAAGAGGAAGGAAGCTTCGCAGCACCCAGGCAGTTATCTGTCAAAGTTCTCAGCTATCAAGAAAAACGTCAACAGATAATGGAAGCTTACAGGAGAGCTTCATTTTTGGCTTAGTTCGACTATCCGTTATTTCTGTTTCAGGATGTTCCAGATTCAGTAGCGGCCAAACTCAAAGCTTTGAACCCTCTCTCTGCAAACCTTTGGTCGAGAGCCTCCATTGGTGAGGTTCTTACTGAATGGCAAGCTACTGAATTTGATGATCCTGATTTTGCTTAAGATTTTCTGAAAAAGTCTGATCCTTCATCTGATTCACCAACTTGAATTCTCAAATAGTTTCTATGTTGCTGCATTTTTATTTTATTCTAGATTCAGATGGCTAATGCAATTTGTGTCTTTTGAGTTGATGAAACTACTCAGAGTTTTACTATTACTTTGTGATTATTTGTTTATGACTATGGTAACCCCTTAACGACCTGGCCCTTTTTTGTTTTTTTCATTTCCATTTTTCACTTCCCATCTTCAAAGATCTATAACTTTTTTTATTTTTACACGTAAAGAGCTGTATGACGGCTTGTTTTCTGCATAACAAATTTCACTTCATAGAAATGGTAATGAATATTCCATGCCGTGTACTGGAACGCAGCAAAAAAATTCCAAATGCAGTCAAAATGGTGAACCCCCCCCCAAAAAAAATAACGCTGTTTTCTTGTGGGCTTAGATTTTACGTCTTTCACTGTGCTCCCCAAATGATATGTCTACTTTATTTTTTGGGTCGGTACGATCACAGGGATAACAAATTTGTATGGTTGTAATTTTTGTAAATGTATAGTTCGTCTCGAATAACGAGTACCCGAGCATTTTAGTGTTCGCTCATTTCTAGATACTACCCTTGCAACACCCAATTTGTTGTTTAAATCTGTTTAAATGCGCTTGTGGACTACTTTATGTGAATGAAACCATTCCCCCAGTTAAGGACAGAATCAGCAAATATAAATCCACCATTCATACCAACCAAAATTTGCTTCCAGTACCAGCCCTCTTTAACCCTCTCCACCACTACCAATTATGTTACCAAGTAATCAAACATATTGAGATGCCAAGAAGAGGAGGCAACCGTACAGCCTTACTACGACAAAGAGAATCCTTCTGTATTCACACCCTTCAAACTATAGAACCAAGAAGACTAAATCATGCCTACGATCGGTGACTTTCTTGAAACTATTACAATGTTACAATGTTAATGTTATATGTTAATGTTTTCCATACTTGTTGTATCAAATTACTAACCATCTCTCATTCCCCCTTGCTTTTCCGAAAAAATAAATAGTGTGCATATGGTCTCAGGGACTGATCCATACACATAGATTTTGTGGTATGTGGTAATATTACACATGCATTTGCATATATTGTACATATGCATCATTGCTTTCGACTTTAGAGCAAAATACTTTGTACATCCTGCCTACTCATTATGTATTGCCATGTATTACACATGCTTAACATCCTTTAAATAATATACTCCTCACCCTCCTGCATTTATCTTATACCTTTACCATTTTCCATGCTTTCATTTCTACATGAACCTCCAGCTACATTGCCCTTTTTCACCACACTCTCTATAATTATCATTTCTTTCATCCCAGTCCAAACATCACTTCCATACACAAGTTTCATACTTGCTGCGCTTGCGTGGTTAGGCGGCTGACGCGCCGAGGCACACTTACAGTCTGGTGGGCGCGTGGCCACCATAAGGCCCAGCCCCATACTGTCTTGTATATATATATACATACAACGCCAGGCACATGCTCTCTCTCCTCTACCTAAACTACTGTGACTCTCATTTGGTAAGTTTATGTACCTATTGATTACATTATGTATCATGATGCTTTACATTATTCTTAGCAAATTCCTACATTTTGTATTTTCTTTATTATGTCCCCCAACCTGTTTTTCTTTTCATCATAAGACATGACACTACCCCAACCATATGCCAATGCCATTCTTACTCCTAGATATATGGATTTACAGCTAGCTATGACATGAAGTAGAATCTATTGTTGGGTGATATTTCACTCTATGACCTTTTACCTTTAACTTTAGATCCAGACGTTTGTTCACATTTGTTCATACAATCACGATTATTGTCCTATTAAATTTTCTACACATGTTTTATAACCCATGGATCATGTTGTAAACTTTACTCCACTTTTTTGTCTTCAGTTTCAGCTCTATCTTGACAAAGGTCGGAAAGACCGAAACGTCGCAACAAATTGCTAATGTGATCTGTTTTCCTCGTATCCACTTAATGGTGGAGATGGATATAAAGCACTTGTATATAATCACATGAATTAAAAAAAAAAAAGCAAAAAGACTACGGACGTGTGCTATGTTCCTTTATTCATGTTATTTGGGCTGCGAACCCAACATACACCGTACTACAAGTTTGGAGTGCGGGACCCCTGTTTCTCGAATATAATACCTCAATATGACACCATTATAGAGTGCTCACCAATCTATACTTTTGTGGTAGTAAAGCATTTGTGGTGATATAGACAATGTTATTATCTTCATCAGTATTTATTTATCAAAGGAAAAAGGGATTTAACAGCTCAACGTGGTCTTCATGTAAATCTTTTCCATGTGTGAACGGTGCCCAGGATCCAGAGAAAACCGAGCCAATTGTGGTGGACGTAGTGAAATGAAGATATGATCCAGCACTCGTTAGACATTTTCTTTAAAAAAAAAAAATAAAATCATTCAGGTCCTTTATTTCATGTTTCATGTTAAAACAATATATGATACAAAGACACCTGTGTAATCAGACCTAAACCACATGTGCAATAATATCTATCGTTAGTGTGGCTCAAAAACAATGAACTATTAAACTAATACAAATATACAAATTTGTATTAGTTTACTAGTTCAAATTTGTATATTTGTATGAGTTTAATAATTTTCATCTTCGAGCCATACTATTTAGAGATATTATTGTGCATGATGATTCAGGACTGATTACACGGGTGTGTTTCTACCATGTATGGTCTGAGGGACTGACCATGACTAAGGACCGATATGTGATTTGTCCAAAACACGTAGTTCTTGCGACTTATTTTAATTGAACAAGCTTGAACCTCCACTTTTGTTTTAAAGAAACATGAAATAAAGGACCTGAATGATTTTTTAAAAAAGAAACTTTCTTACGAGTGCTGGATCATATCTTTTCACTAGAGGTTTTGCTTATGTTTCTCCTTTCTCTTATTTGAAAGCTTTAGGAAAAAGGACCTTTAGGACTTTCTTGAAGAAGTACTGACCTGTACCGATAGCTGAGATAGAAACCTTTGTCTCTGACTGTATCTCTCCTCTCTCTCTGATTGAAAAGCATGTAAGAATAGTAGGAAAGCTCACAGGGGAAACTTAAAATCATCTCCAAAGACTGTAGATAGATACAAAGACAAAAAACAAATTACAACTGGCCTTCGTCATCATCTGAAAGAAAGCTTAATCTTATAAAGAGCTTCTTTAAAGTCGTTGTTCCTTAGGGTGTATATGATAGGGTTAAGCAGTGGGGTCACCACCGTATACATCAGAGACAGGATCTTACTCAGAAGTAGTAATTCTTCTTTTGTTGGAAACATATAAACAATAATTATTGTGCCATAAAATATGGAGACGACAATGAGGTGGGAGCTACAGGTGGAGAAGGCTTTATGTCTCCCGGTACTGGACGGGATCTTCAGGATGGTGATGACAATGTACACATAGGACGTCACAATTACTAGAAAAGGTGTTACAACAAATGCAGATCCAAAAATAAGAATGTGAACGTGAATTATGAATGTGTCGGAGCAGGAGAGCTTTACTAGAGGTTCAAAGTCACAGAAGAAATGGTCAATAACATGAGGTCCACAGAAATACAGATTATATAGAGAAAAAATATAGGTAAATGAAGCCAAACATCCAACTAACCAAATCCCAATAACAAATATTACACACATTTTTTGACTCATAAATGAGTGATAATGGAGGGGTTTACAGATGGCCACATACCGGTCATAGGACATCACCGACAGGAGAAGACATTCTGAACACTCTGATGCAGTAAAGATATAGAACTGAATGAAGCATCCGATGAGAGTGATAGAACTTCCTCCGTACAGGACAGTGTGAAGAAGGACGGGGACAATGTCTGTGGTCAGCAGGAGGTCACACAATGACAGCTGTGTAATGAAGAAGTACATGGGGGACTGAAGGGTTTTACTCACTAGATACAAGACCATGATAAGAAGGTTGCCTGATATTGTCCCACAGAAGATAAGAACCAGGAGGAAGAAGAAGGGAAATGTCATGTTTTCAAGATTAGGAAATCCCAGAAGGAAGATGGAGGTGATATTATTTGTGAGAACCATCTGGATGAGGGAAAGGAAGGGATGAATGTCTTTTTTTAAATTTAATTTATGAGAAAAACAAATCCTAAAAATGTAGACATGAGCTGAGGATACAAGTTCCATCTTTGTCATCTGTAATCATGAATGTTTATGTGGGACATTGGGGCAGATTTATCAAGCTGTCTGAAAGTCAGAATATTTCTAGTTGCCCATGGCAACCAATCACAGCCCAGCTTTAATTTTACCAGTGCTAATGAATATTGCTGCCCTGGAGCCTTTTTGGCAACAATGGAACCTCTCTCCTTGAATTCCTTGATGATGTGATAGATTGTTGACTGAAGTGCAATCTTTCTAGCTGCGATACTCTTCCCTGGCCAGTTTTGTGCAGTGCAATGATGACTGCACGTGTTTCTTTAGAGATAACCATGGTTAACAGAAGAGAAACAATGATACCAAGCACCAGCCTCCTTTTTACGTGTCCAGTGGTGTGATTCTTACTCACTCATGACAGATTGATCTTCATCTCTATCCTCATCAACACCCACACCTGTGTTAATGGAGCAATCACTGAAACAATGTTAGCTGCTTCTTTTAAGGCACCTGCAATGAAGTTGAAATGTGTTTTGTGGGAAAAAGTTCATTTTCTGGGAAAATATTGACTTTGCAATTAATTGCTGTTAAGCTGATCCTTCTTCATAACATTCTGGAGTATATGCAAATTGCCATTATAAAACCTGATGCAGTAGACTTTGCAAAAATTTACATTTGTATCATTCTCAAAACTTATGGCCATAACTGTAGTATAATATCTTTAGAGATATAATTATTTGTAATTAATAAAATTTGAATCTCAAGATTCCTATAGTTTTATTGAATACAATTTCATATCCTTATTGATAAAATCTAAAGCCTTGTCAAAGATGGAAAAAAAAAACTCTTAAACTAAAAAAAAAATAACCTTCTGAGTTTTAAAACTTGTAGTGTTCTCCATAGCTATACTCACTATTCTGCTTGTGCATTCATTGTGTACATACATGACATTACTTATCCTGTACTGATCCTGAGTTACATCCTGTATTATACCCCAGAGCTGCACTCACTATTCTGCTGCTGGTGCAGTCACTGTGTACATACATGACATTACTTATCCTGTACTGATCCTGAGTTACATCCTGTATTATACTCCAGAGCTGCACTCACTATTCTGCTGCTGGTGCAGTCACTGTGTACATACATGACACCACTTATCCTGTACTGATCCTTATTTACATCCTGTATTATACCCCAGAGCTGCACTCACTATTCTGCTGCTGGTGGAGTCACTGTGTACATACATGACATTACTTATCCTGTACTGATCCTGAGTTACATCCTGTAGATCTTTTAAATAGAAAACATAACATAAACACAAAACCAATCATTACTAATCCCTTCCCTATTTTACAATATATACAAAATATTTACAACTCCCCTGCTTTTCCAGCCCCAGTCACACCTAGCACACATAAAATAAATTAATAATGATAACAATAATAAAACATTCACTAAAATAATGACACCACAAACCCCACCCAGCCAATAATTACATCAAAACAAAAAAACATCAATAACAGAAAACATAAACCACACCCCACACCCTCTCCAAAAAGAACATATCCCACACTCATAAATACACTAAATAAACTAAACTAAAAATCAACCACCCTTCACCTCCCCCTTCCCTTCAGACACTGGTCTAATGTCCAAAGTTTGCGCTAAGTAGTCCAGACCAGCGTCCAAGATTAGTCCATAATACCAACCTAACTAGACCCCCACACCCCGCTAAATACAGTATATACACACATAAACAATAAATCATATATAAAGCATAATAAAACTATAACAAGCCATATAAAGCCTAGGTTTGGCGCCTGCAAGCCCTACACCACTACATACTCATAAAACAAAACAAAAATCTACTGTGTCAGCTTCAACCCAACACCAGGAGCAGAGATGACAGACTAAGGGACACTAAAGGAGAACCCCCTCCAAAGAAGAGAGGCCCTCCCCATGGCAATCCTCTCATACTCCACAGAGTGCACCTTCACCAGGTCACCCAGTATGTTCCTAACCTTCTTATCAACCGTGAGGATTTTACGCTGAATCGATACTAAGCACCATATGTTCCAAGTGTGGCATCTGACCACTAGACGACCACTAGACTGACTAGAAATAACGTGCAATGGCCCCGGCCACCCAGGCCTCTGAATGCCCCATAGGCCCACTCCACAAAGGAGAGACCAGCCAACCCAGGCCAAAGGATGGAAGCGCCCACCCGGTTGTACACCTCTGTGTTAAAGGAGCACTGAAGCAGGAAGTGGTCCATGCTCTCCAGCAGGCCACAGGACTCCTCCCATGGACAACCCCTTTCCCGGGAACAAAATCCCAGAACTTCAAGGGGATGCTGATGGAATTCATCAGACTCAAACCCACCCTCAGATCCTGACTTGGGCAATCCCTGAGGGCCAGAAGCTTCTGGAAATGGGTCAACAGAACCCTTTTGTCAAGGTCTTACCCGCGGGACGAGACAGGGGTACCCACTGTCACCCCTGCTCTTTGCAATATATATAGAACCCTTAGCTTTGAAAATTAGAGGGGAAGAAAGTATACTGGGTGGGGGCTGCGGGGGTTCAGACGATAAGATCTGTCTATATGCGGATGATCTAGCGCTTTTTTTACAAGACTCCCCGGACTCAATCCCAATGGCTATCAGGGTCACTGAAGATTTTGGCAAATTTTCTGGATTGCAGATAAATTGGCGGAAGTCCGCCCTGCTGGCCTTAGACCCATTAGTAGACAGTTGGGCGACAGACAACACCACATTACCGTGTGTCAAGAGCTTTCACTATCTGGGAGTGGAAGTCTCAAGTAACTTGGAAGATTTCTATAATCTGAATGTTCATGTTCATAAACTAGGCCCTCATATAATATTTCTGCAGGAGACACATTGGATTAAGAATAAACACCCCCCACCCCGCTCTACAGTTAGAAAATATCCTCATAGAGTGAAAAGGGGAATAGCAATATTATTTAGCTCCCAAATCGATTATGATGTTATTGTTAGGGTTGGGTAACACAGAAGACAGGGGATAGTGTGCCCTGAGCTTGCCCCAACCTCTGTCCCTTCCTATAACCCCCCACACGCTTAACCATGGGACGACTACGTAAAACCTAGGAATATACTAGACAAGTGCAGGAAGGGAACAACACGAACAGACTAATAAACATAAAGCACAAAAGAGTAGTAAACTAGCCGGAGTCACAACGAGAGGGTACGTCAAGAGCAAGTAGAACCTATACCTAGCAGCAAGTGATGAAGGGATTTCAAACACTGGCACAGGTGACTAGTGAAGCTGCAATTTATGCAGCCAGAACCCCACCTCCAGAACCTGATTGGAGCTGGACAACTTCTGGGAATTAACCCCTCATGGTGCAGAATAACCAAGCACAATCGCAGATACCAGGCAGAGGTACCACAACTCCCAGAAGTCCAGAACACAACACCTAAACAGTGCAAGGTCTTAGCAGCCGCTGCCTGGAGCGCACGCAAGAGACCGCTGGTAGCGGACAAGAGGGGTAGTCTGCGCGGAGGCGCGCAGGAGGTCGGAGGACGCTGCTAGTACCCCTAAACAGCGCAAGGTCTTAGCAGCCGCTGCCTGGAGCGCACGCAAGAGACCGCTGGTAGCGTACAAGAGGGGAAGTCTGCGCGGAGGTGCGCAGGAGGTCGGAGAACGCTGCTAGTACCACCAGAAGCATCGGAGGAAGGGCCAGAAGTCCCAACATTCTCCCCTGCGAACCTGACAGTTATAGATGTATTAGAGGGAAAATGTTTAGTATTATAAATATTTATGCTCCCAATGCTCCATATATGGAGTACATACTTGGTCAATGAAATTTAAGTACAGAAGATATATAAAACATTGGGGCTTATTTACTAGGGGTCCGCGGATCGCATTTCCTTCGGACTTCCCAACATTTTCAGGATTTGCTGTGACAGGGATTTAGCAGGGGATTGTGTCACACGTGATCATATTTTGGCGCAGCGGCGCCGGCTTGCATGCGACAGAAATTGGGGGCGGATCAATGGACAATCAGACTGAGCGCAAGATTTAAGATTCAAATTGTGTTGCATCCAATGCACTTACATACACAGGGAAGAAGAAGGTGAACTCCAGCGGACCTAAGGGGGGAAGCGACACAAGAAGGATATCGGGCGCACAATCTTACTGAATCGCAGAACATTGCAATGTCGTCGACAATGCACTTTCTGGAACTCCCAGGGACCAGGTAAGTAAATGTGCCCCATTATCTATACTGTATTTGATAGATAAACCTGTTGTAATATTATAGTCCATTGGAATATAAGGCTTATGCCTCTATTTAAAATGCTAGTTGATATTGTGCATACATGGGATACTCCACATAAAATTAAGAGAGGGGGTTTAGACCAAATCTAAATAATAGCAGCATCAAACCCTAGAGATTCACTATATAGTAACCCATGAGAAAGCAAGCAGGGGCGTAACTTCAGTGGTAGCAGCCGAGCAACCGCTATAAGGCCCACAGTGTCAAGGGGCCCCAGCATCTGACCTGACACACTAAAGAGAGGAGGATGTGCACCATTATATCCATATTATGGTGCCCGTTGTACATAATAATATGTATATAACATATATGTTATGTATAAATGCTGCATCTGTGATGTGTATATGTTTTATGTGTATACGGTGTATCTATGTGTATAAATGTGTGATTGTAACTTGCATGTGTGAGTAAACAAATATGTATCATTTTCATGTGGGAAGGGGGGTCCCATGCCGAAGCCTGCCACTCCGAGTTACACCACTGAAAGCAAGGTAAAAGGCAAGGCAAACAAGGGCAGGAGGCTTTGCAGAAATTAGCATTTTATGATATTTCATTTACAATTTGAAATGGTACTATTATCTTTATTACCTAGGTACTCACTTAAGCCATCTGCTAGGAAATTTTTTTAACTGATCAATAATTACCATTATTTTTGCTGACCTACAGGCTAGCTTTATAGGGTTACTGAGTACCTTTTTTAGGCATGGGGTATTGGAATGGTATACCTTTACCAAGGTCACCTAATCATTTAATTCATTGTACATATGTACATTTTAATTGTTTTTATATGTCATTTTGTATTGTGGTGTCCTATTTGTGACTAATAAAAACATGATTTATTTTCTTGTATTTGATTGTCAGCTATTCTTTAACACACCTCTGCATCTCTTTTTCTCATAACTTGTATTTTTTGTGTTGGCTGTTTGTGCAGCATTTTTCAGCAGTGCACATCCTTAAATTTTTTTTCGGGTTATTCCCTTTGCTTATACGAAAAAAATCCCCAACACAGACCTCTCTGTCCTATGACCACTGGTTAAGCTATGGATGTATTAATTTAGTCACAGGCTGCAATGATCAGCTTTAATGGGGCACATTTACTTACCCGGTCCAGTCGCGATCCAGCGGCGCGTTCTCTGCACTGGATTCGGGTCCGGCCGGGATTTAATAAGGTAGTTCCTCCGCCGTCCACCAGGTGGCGCTGCTGCGCTGAAAAGCATTTTAACGCGCCGGAATTCACCGAGGCCGTCTGAGTGAAGGTAAGCGGGTCCCCAGCGACACATTTTCGGTTCTTAAATGCGGCGGTTTTTCCGAATACGTCGGGTTTTCGTTCTGCCACGCCCCCCGATTTCCGTCGCGCGCATGCCGGCGCCGATGCGCCACAATCCGATCGCGTGCGCCAAAATCCCGGGGGAATTCAGGTACAATCGGCGCAAATCGGAAATATTCGGGTAACACGTCGGGAAAACGCGAATCGGGCCCTTAGTAAATGACCCCCAATGTGTCTGTATTGGAGCTTTAGTGACAATCCTTGTTCCCATGACAGCACAAAATTTTGAAAATTCAATTGTTACAGGGGCAATGATAAAATATACAAGTTCCAACCCACATAAAAATTCAACTTAAGTACAACCTAAAGAACCTAGCCTGTATGTAACCCAGGGACTGCCTGTAACTCACATGCAAACTTTGTTTCACACATTTTGTAATCAGGGTTTGTACCTTAGGGATTTAATGATGCTTATATTACAGTACTCCCAAAAACAGGAAAGGATTTCTGTATGTTGCTTCATATGGACCCATCTTGCTTCTTAATTGAGATTTTAAATTATTTAGAATAGTCTTGCATAATCTGATTACCAGTTTGCTGATGGGTTTCGTCCATAGAAGGTCTCTCACATACAAAATTAGTGGTATTAGGGCTATTGCACATTGTCTTAATCAGAAACATATGAAATACATTTGAATGAAGCACTTGATAGAATGTCCTGGGAAACAACTTAATTAGAGTATTAAAAGCCAGGTTTATTGGCCCTCAATTCACATTTGTGCTTAGTGCCATATACAGTCAACCTAAAACTACAGTATGAGCTACTACCGGTAATCATCCATCCCATCCAGTACACATAGGTCAAGGAACGAGGCAAGGATGCCCCTTGCCATGGCTCCTATTCAAACTAGAAAGTGATAGGAACTAAAACAGCAATAAAAACAGCAGTAAAATTGTTAAGTAAAAATTATCTTTATTACTAGAGAATTGAGATTTGAGCATTTTCTTTCATGGGAAAACCTCCTAAAAATAATGCTTTAGGACATTTATATGGGGAAATGACTGAAGAAACAGAATCAGTATGGTCCGACTGCAGCAGTAAAAGTCAAAAGGAGGGTTAAATATTCCAGATGGTTTCCTATACACCCTCAGGCACCAGCGAATAAGCAATATGCTTCTGATTGCATCATGTACCGCAGTTCGCTAAAAAAGACTTTTTACAAGACAGCTTACGTTTCTTTTCCTTATTTCTCCTTAGAAACCCTATTTTATTTTCTATATTCTGATTAACCCGATTAAGTTGGTGGTTCAAGGGGGCTGAGCCCTCTTCATACTCACATGGTGCCTGCTTCACAATGAAGCAAACACCCATCGCTAACACCCACGATCGGTGCCTGGCTAACGCAAGGCTAATGCAACGCATGGGCGCCGCCATCTTGCCCAAATCGTCACTCTACGTGATGTCAACGGGGAGCGGCAATCTATTGCCATGACAGTCTCGGATCTCACAAAGATCCGAGGCTATCATGTTTTAGGCTATCTATTACAATGTGCGATTTGCAAATTGTAATAGATGGTGTGCAAAATCCCCATATACTGCCGTACTGTAGTATGGAAATATATGGTAGGGTCAATCAGACAACCTAGGGTTAAAGTACCCTAGGGAGTCTGAAAAATGGTAAAAAATAAAAAATGATATTAAAAAATCCCTTAAAATTCAAATCATCCCCCTTTCCCTAGAAGTCATATAAATATAAATAAACAGTAAAAATCATAAATAGGTATCACCACGTCCGAAAATGCCCGATCTATCAAAATATAATAACGTTTTTTCACTGCGTTTAACCCCATAAAGGAAAATAGTGCCCAAAGTGGCAAATATAAAAAATTCTATAAAAAGTGATCAAAAGGTCATACAGTCCTAAAAATAAAAGCATTGAAAACGTCATCAAAAGTTGCAAAAAATTACACCACCCACAGCTCTATACATGAAAGTATGAAAAAGTTATTAGCGCAAGAAGCATAATGAAGAAAAAAATTTTTGTACAAGAGGTTTTGATTTTTGTCAATGTATGAAAACATTAAAAAACCTATACAAATTTGGCATCCACGTGATCGTATTTACCAAATGAATGATGTAGACCTGTCATTTAGGGCGCACAGTGAAAGATGTAAAATCCATAGTATATACATAGTGCCATAGTATATGGCATAGAATATTAAATACCACAACTATGAAGTGCAATTTGTTGGGCAGAAAACAAGCCATCACACAGCTCCCTACATGGAAAAATAAAAAAGTTACAGATTTTTGAAGGCAGGGATTGAAAAATAAAGACGCATAAACAAAAAAGGTCCTGGTCCTTAAGGGGTTAATACTTTGTTGATCAAAAACATGCAGCATGTGGAAAATATTCCATCCTTACAGAGCGCCATTTTGGGGAGCGGCAAGTTCAATCTTACTTGTTTTGTTAAGGTAGTGTGAGAAAGTGAGAGGTGTTGTGTGAGAAAACCGCTATCTGTCTTACAGGCAGATGAAATGCATGTGGTAAAAGCCCTGGGTTTGTCTGCAGTAACCCAAGGGTTAATGCAGACATGTGATAAGCAGGAATAGTCTGTTTTGTCTGTGTTGGCCTAGCTAATGAAAAAATATAACAAAAAACAGACCTACTGTCGCGGCAGGGATTTATAGTGTCAAATAGAGATGAGATAGATCTAGGATGATGAGATCCATCAGATGCATATAACATTCTCAGCTCTGCTACATCTCAGCTACACACACTGTCAGATCTGATGTGCCTCCCTCTCCCTTCCCTGCATAAAGATCTTATCTGTCTGTAGCTAGTAGCTTTACTCTCCTCACAATGTGTTTTTATACTCTACTGTATGGAGTTGTGTAAGGTGCCATTTTTTGCAGGATGAGGTGATGTTTTCATCACTATCATTTTGGGGACTGTACGATCTTCTAATAAATTTTTATTTAAATTGCCAATATTGCAAACCAACTGTTAGAGCTTAGATCCGGTTTTCACATACCGCCGGGTTCCCGCAGCAATCGCACTGGCTCCGCTTTTGAGTCTGTACAATCTCCAGGACATATCAATGTGCCCTGATGCGCTACCAAGTACAATTTCACCAGGCCGTAGCGGTATGTTCTGGTGGGTTATGAGGTTAAAGTGGATCTGTCAGATAAAGCATGAACAATTGACAGGGTCACTGTGTACTTTGTTTAGTGTTTTACAACTGAAAGGTTATTTAAGGTAAGTTTTTTATGCATTTATTCCCCCAATATATTTAATTTAGTTTGTGTAACCTTATTTAGTCATTTCATTTTTATTTTAGTTCTTTACTTCAGTTGGGATGTGTGTTAAAGTTTACAGGAGTTGCGTAGTTGAAAAAAGAATGTACCACGCAGCCTCTCCATGAGAGCCATACAAAATTAAATGGGTTTTCCCACGAAAGAAAAGTCTCACATTTCAATCCCCTAATGATGTTAACACACTAAAGATCATTTCAACCTCTTACTTTACAATTTTACTCAGTTTCATTGCTGTTTTAGCTCCTATCACTCCCTTGGCTTCTCAGTGTAAAATCCCAGGGTAGGGGCTCTCTAAGCAGACACATTACTGTATTGTCCATCTAGTTCTGTGGGGTGACAATGTGGTTACATTATCAGGGTACAGGTGTATATACACTTTCATCTGGCTTCTGACATTGTACTTACACACTGACACATAGAAAGAGAGATGAGACAGATCAGAGATGTATGAGATGATTACACAGAGGCTGATTACACTGACCATTACACTGTTACACTGTGAGCTCTCCTTCATCTCACAGATATGTGTCTGCCTCCCCTTCCCCCAGGTCACTTATCTCCTTGTATCTTGCTACACTGTGAGCTCTGCTACATCTCACAGACATGTACCTGCCTCCCCCTTCCCCTGGCTCATTTATCTCCTTGTAGCTTGTAGTTTGCAGCCTCTTTCTCTCCTCACAATCTGCTGGCAGAAAGTAATCAGTCTGAGCTCCGTGCAGGGGGAGTGGCTACAGCCACACAGCAGAGACAGACAGAAATCTCAGCTCCACCATCTCACACAAAAGTTCAAGATGGCGCCTGACCCTAAGTGAGAAGTTACTGGGTCATGTCTAGGGGAAACTGTACAGTAGGACTGATAGAGACAGGTTGGACTCGTATCTGTAAAATGTTGCATTTTTGTTAATGACAGTGAATTAGGGAATGTGTTATTTTGTTATCCTGAGTACATATAAGAAACTTGTCTCCGTTTGAATACCCTTTTAACAAAAATTACTTGCATTCTTCCAGTTCAGCCTCTTACTAAAGACCCATCATTTCTTTGATTGCTTAAAAAATTAAGGGGGGAGGGATCTACAATTTCTTTTATTGCTTAAAAAATAAAGAGAGAAGGATACACTGTTCCTTGCAACATAGAAATTGTATTCTCTTTAGCTAACAATGTAATGCTATGCTGATACATGATGGGATAGAAAACGAGAAGATAGAGGGAAGGTCTATAACTAGTTGGTCTACAGCATCCCTACAGAGAAGATAAAAGAGTAACATTATGTAGGTGCAAGGCACAATGAATATTAGAAGGTCATGTCCTTACCTTTAGTCTTTCTGATCTGTTTTTGTTTCTGAAACATAAAAAAAAGCATATAAGCCCCACACATAGTATATATTTCTTCAACTGAAAATCAATGCTTTTCATCCAAAGGGATATCTGTTTGCATGCTTACTAGTGCTCCATTTATAGCAAGTACTCAAGGGTACATATTAGTCCTGTTCTCATGATCAATGGAACAGAACCCCCACATCTTATACCTTACTCAGTTTGTAACCGTTTGTCTATTTGTGATTTAACTATAAACTTTCAATTTTGCATTTCAGTTTTGCTACACAAACATACAACAACCAGTTAAATAAATACAGTAAGATACAGCACCATAGATATTGGATGTCAGCTGCAACAAATAATAATTACATTATAAATATTATACACAATTACAAAAAGTTAACATCAGTACACAAATACTTCATATAAGGTATTGTCAGATCAATAATAACCTGCACATTAAAATGACACTGGAGGAGACTCAGTTGGGCACATTTACTAAGAACAGTGTTTGTGTATAGTGCAGAGGGCGCAATGATTTCTGGCAACTGTTATTCTTCATGAATGTGGTGCTCCTTGCACTTATCCAACAGAGCGCACCACTGGTTTTTTTGGTGCACCTTTAACATAGGGCGTGCAACAAATTTCTGTCAGACTTTGCATGTTAAATCTGGCAAATGGTCCGACTGAGCACCGGAACGCCCCCTTCAGTGCAGAAATTTGTGTCGCTTGAAACATAGTGCAGCTGCTCCACAAAACAGTCACATGCAACACAAATGTGGAGTGTTGCAAGCAGTTTGTACCTAAAAAAAAGTGCAAAGTTCGATAGAAAACTGGTGTACAGCCCTTAGTAAATGTGCCCAATTCTGATTTCTCTGCCAGTTTTGTGGTGGAGAAGCCACATGAATCTCCCTCTCCCCACCAGTTTTTAGACTTCTCCAACCCGCACACCAGTGCGTGTTGATGAAAACAGCGAATGGGAAGCGGGGTGGGAACTGGGAGAGTTTGCGCTGTATCCACTAAGAGGCTCCAGTGCCAGACCACTTTGAATAAGAATCTCATCTTTCTGATCTTATAAGGCTTGTGGGACCACTACTGGCAGTTAAAGAAATAGGTTGGAACTGGTTCTTTATCTGCAATTCACATTTCCAATAATGTTTTGGTCCAAAAGGCGTGTATGAGCGGTCTCATTAGTGGATTAAATCCATGGCTTTTTGGGGGTCATTATTTTATTTCTATCTGAGCAATTAAGAAAATATTGCATAAAATATAACCAGTTATCCACTGACAATTCCTTAATTAAACCATAAATGAAATATTATATGTTGCATGGCCTTTCATGGTGCCCAGAATACTGATTTCTCTTTCCTGGATTAATTATGATTAGGGCCTCCTGACCTTAATTAAATCTTGATAAACTTGCTGCTATCTAAAGCCTTAGCCAGTCTGCTGTATTATTGAAAAATAACTTCTAGAACCATTCCAGGAAAATTAACTTTACCTTGTCTTGTTCTTTTTTCCTGAAGATCTCAAAGCAAGTTACAACAGCTGTAGTAATATATTCTTTGAAGTTATTTTACATGACTAATGTGCTCCATAACTGACAGACACCTGCTCTAATGATGGGAGTCTTAATATAGTAGCCAGTGCTACATTTATAGTACTTTTTCTATTTTCTAATCATCTTGCTCCCAAAAGGCCCCACACCAAATGACAATTGGTCTCCATCTAATGTAGTTCAATGCGCAGCGGTGCTGACTGTCACTCTCCGCAAGCAATGCGCAGCTGTGGTGCTGCACTGCATCGCTCCCAGTCAAGGACAGTCAGCTCAAAATCTGGGATACCATGGCAGTGAAGTGCCACCATCCCGCACGTGTGGCTCCATTCCCAGACAGTTGAGTCAGCTGTGAGCTGACAGTCTCTGGCTGTAGTGATGCAAAGCAGCGGTGGTGCTTGTCAGCTTGTAGACAGAGATCATGCAGAGCGCACTAGTATGTACTCACATACACACATACTCATGAACGCTTTAACCCCTACAGGACTCAGCCTTGTTTGGCTTTAAAGGGAACCTGTCACCAGGAGACCCATTTTTAGCACTCCCCCAATCCCCACAGAGCATAGTACATACACTGCCAAAGTGTTTTTGTTAGGATTGGGTACACAAAAGACAGGGGATAGTGTGCCCTGAGCTTGCCCCAGCCTCTGTCCCTTCCTATAGCCCCCCCACGCTAAACCGTGGGGCGACTACTTGAAGACTCGGAATACTCTGGTTTAAGTGCGGGAAGGGAAATACAAACAGACTGACGAACATAAAACACAAAAGAATCGTAAACTAGCCGGAGTCACAACGGGAGGGTACGTCAATAGCAAAGTCAGTAAGCAAATAGTCAATGTCAAAAATTAGCCGAGGTAACAACAATAAAGATACAGAGCAATACAACCTAGTGCAGCAAGCAAGTGGAGAAAGAGATTTCAAACACTGGCACAGGTGACTAGTGAAGCTGCAATTTATGCAGCCAGAACTCCACCTCCAGAACCTGATAGGAGCTGGACAGCATCTGGGAATTAACCCCTAACGGTGCAGAACAACAGGCACCAAGCAGAGGTTCAAAGTCCCAGCCACTCCTAGACAGCGCGAGATCTTAGCAGCCGCTGCCCAGGACGAGAGGTGGAGTTTGCGCGGACACGCGCCGGGGTTCGGAGAACGCTGCTGCCACCACCAGAAGTCCCAGCATTCTCCCTAGCGAACCTGACAGTTTTTGTATTAAAAATTGGTATTACAGAAAAAAGATATGTTATATTGTACCTTTCATTAGCATCTGCTGTGTGACTAGGCAGTTGCCAAATGGGAGGGGCTGGAAAGGAGCAGTTCCCCCCACCTTTGGGGAACAGCTCCTCCATGTGACCTTTTCAAATATATGAAAACACCTTAGCGACGCCCCCTTGGCTTAGCGACGCCCCCTTCTGCTCTACAGCCAATCCCGAGTGTGGGGAGTTATTCATATATTTGAAAAGGTCACATGTTTCCCAAGGGTGGGGGGGAACTGCTCCTTTCCAGCCCTTCCCATTAGGCAACTGCCTAGTCACACAGCACATGCTAATGAAAGGTACAATTTAACATATTTTTTTTCTGTAAAACCAATTTTTTATACAAAAACACTTTGGCAGTGTATGTACTATGCTCTGTGAGGACTGGGGGAGTGCTAAAAATGGGTCTCCTGGTGACAAGTTCCTTTTAAGGACGCGGCCCCATTTTTTAAATCTGCCCTGTGTCACTATAAGTGGTTATTAAACAGAGCACGGGACTAGCACTACTGACGCAAATATAGTAAGGATCGAAGCATACAAAACACAACCAATTACAAATTCACAAGAAAAGAAAGTGTTATATGGGACCCAAAAGGTGAAAAATAAACAAATTTTATTTGTATCATAGTACACCGCAACACAGAAATATTAAAAACATTTAAAGTTCCCCCCAATGAATAAAACCTCTCCTGACCAGGTAAATAACAAGAAATGAAGCAGGTAGAAATACAGGAATAAGGTAGAAACCAAACAAGAATTGATCCAGATTCATTTATGAACTGGCTTCCTGGAGAGCATGCGCAGACAATTTACAGTCAGACCCGGAAGGGTCACATGGCAGTCCTCGGGGCTGCCCAGAAGTGGATAGGATCCCCCGGTAAGCGGCACGGGGGATCCGATCCATAGCGGAAACACCCTTACACGCCGCGGTCATGCTTGACCATGGCATGTAAGGGATTAACACCCGCGATCGGAGTCGGCTCCGATTGCGGGTGTTACAGCATGGTGCTTCTGGTGCTGGCTCCGTTCGTGAGCCGGTGCCAGAAGCAGGACGTTATAGCACGACCCTGTGTGCTTGGCATCTAGCCGTGGGGATGTACTATATGACAATTGGTCTCCATCTAATGTAGTTCAATGCGCAGCGGTGCTGACTGTCACTCCCCGCAAGCAATGCGCAGCTGTGGTGCTGCACTGCATCGCTCCCAGTCAAGGACAGTCAGCTCAAAATCTGGGATACCATGGCGTTGAAGTGCCACCATCCCGCACGTGTGGCTCCATTCCCAGACAGTTGAGTCAGCATGCGCAGACAATTTACAGTCAGACCCGGAATGGTCACACGGCAGTCCTCGGGGCTGCCCAGAAGTGGATCGGATCCCCCGGTAAGCGGCACAGGGGATCCGATCCATAGCGGAAACACCCTTACACGCGCAGTCATGCTTGACCATGGCATGTAAGGGATTAACACCCGCGGTCGGAGTCAGCTCCGATTGCGGGTGTTACAACATGGTGCTTCTGGTGCCGGCTCTGTTCGTGAGCCGGTGCCAGAAGCAGGACGTTATAGCACGTCCCCGTGTGCTTTGCATCTAGCCGTGGGGATGTACTATAATGTCCTGGTGCGCCTAGGGGTTAAAGAGCGGTCAAGCCACGCATCGGAGCCCTCTAAGATCATGCATGCAGCACACTTTTTAGGATTTACACCACTTGGACCTGGACAAAAAGTGAGTATCCCTGACTACCAATATTACTGTATCATAGCGTTTGGCACTTTAGGTGATATTTTTGATTGTGACTTCCCACATCACCTTTGTTATTTCATGGCCCGTTTTTGGTGCTATGGGCAGTTATTCTTCACTTTTTTCAACAGCGGTATATAGAGGTATTGCTGTGGGGGAGGGGTTAGGTGGCTGTATGTAGATGTATTATGTGGGGGGGTGTATATAGATTATTTAGGGGGTGATACAAGTCTATGGGGACACATCAAAAATTATTTGCATTTTGAGATACATGCAAGTGCAATGTGTTTTACACTGACTCTTTGCTGCACAAAAGACTCTTTGCAGCAAAAAGTGGTCAAAAAGAACGTGAAAAACTGAAACACTGAACAAACTGTGACAGTTTTTCACTTACCAAAACCTGATCACACTCCTCTAACTTTGTATAACCCCTGGCCTCTTTTGATCACTTTCTATTGATTTTTTAATGTTTTTCAAAATGGCAAAAAAGTGCCATTTTTTACTTTGGACACTATTTTCCGTTACAGGGTTAAGCGCAGTGAAAAACTGTTATTATATTTTGATAGATTGGGCATTTTCAGATGTGTCGATATTTAATGTGTTTATGATTTTTACTGTTTATTTATATTTATATCAGTTCTAGGGAAAGGGGGTGCCCATGTGCCGCCATGTTTTTGAAGCTGCCAGCAGCTTTGCCAGCGGCAATCAACAGGATAACACCTGCAATCGATGCTAGCTATTTTCTGTCAAGATGGGGTGCAGAGTTTATATTAAGTTTTAAAAAGAACTATTTTGATCTTACCAATTGGCTGCAATAAAACAGAGTGAAAAATTTAAAGGGGCCTGAATACATTCTGTACCTACTGTATAAGAGAAAAAACAACTTATAGAGACATTTAAACCTCATCTAAATACTGCAAATAAAAACTGTATCTTACAAAAAACCTGCACTAATGGTTTTAAAGATGTGACATTTTTATCTCTAGGGTTTTTTTCTGCCTTTTAAACTTTGAAGTGCAATACTTTTATATTCAATCATTTTATTGGATTTCAAATACAGAATAAAAACTACATCAAACATGGGGAAATGAGCAAGACGAGTAGAAAAACAATGGACTTACCTGTCCACGTCGCAATCCCTGATCCGGAATGTCCGACGATCATGGATTGTGCCGCGATTCACTACGAGCGTGCGCTGGATATCCTGCGTGTGTCGCTCAATTCTCAGGTCTGCTGGAGTTCACCTTCTTCTTGTAGGTGCATGGCTTGCGACACAATTTAAATGTTAAATCCCGCGCTTAGTCCGAATCAGTCGGATCGTCTGAAGGCCAAAGCCGCTACCAGCCCTCCCCGCCCCGCGATTTGTGTTGCATGAAAGCCGACGGCGATGCGCCAAAATCCGTTCGCGTGCGCCAAAAAAACATGCTAAATATAGCGCAAAATGGAAATCGTCAGAATATCCAATGCTGGTGCGGTCCCCGGACCCTTATTAAATAAGCCCAATGTGTATAGTACAGTGAAATGCAACCAATAAAGCAATGGAGTGTTCCACCTAACTGGTAAGGTGTCGAGGCATCACACTAGTCCGTATAGTATGGTCATGGTATACAGGCTTGACACAAATGAAAGGCTGTTAGGCCTGTTCTGAGGCAATGGGTGGTTAAATTCTTTTGGTCCTGTCATCCTTGGTCCTGTATAAATTAGACTATTATGTTGGGTGCATGAAGTGCAATACTTTTAGCATTAGGAAAATAGCCATATATTATTTTTGTATGTTGTTTGGTTCCACTTGTGCATCAAAAAGTGCTACAAAACCGATTGTGTGAATCAAACTTCCCCATTCTTATGCAAATGCAGAAAAAGTTCACATGTGCCTGTAATGCTATGAGAAATACCAACAAATATCTTTACCAACTGTTTTTGGTGAATTACCAAATTGTTCCCACCTTTTAGTGCACCTGGCTTCTATTGATTCATCCATGAGGTCAACAGTTCTTCTATGAGGGTTATAGTAATCTTGCCCCTAGGGAACAATTGAGTGGGAATGCATGTTTAATTATAGTTTTAGAAATGTTAACAGTATTATAATGAAAATAAAAGTTTTTATGTTGTATGATAGACTTTCATTTCTCAACTCAACCAGAATATGTACATTTAGCCATGTTATAATATGTCTGTCTGTATTATAATATATAATACTAAACCTTTGGGTTGGTGCTACTAAACTACCAACATGTCATTTTGCAAGTGTGGCTTAGTGTCCCAAACATGCTTAAAGGGATATTCTAGGAATATGCATAATTCATATATAAATGGGTTCTTAAAAAGAAACTTATAAATAATTAGTTTTTAAAATTTTGCTCCCCTTAGCAGCAATATGCTGCTGACATAGACTGTAATGAAGAATACTGGCCCTTTAATCAGTCCATTGATTTTCTCTGCGCAGAGCAGACACAGGATAGAAGATGGTCACACTGGTCACATGTCCACATCACATGTGGAGATGTAACTGTACTTTGGTAAGTTTCATGTTGTCAAAGAGGTATTTCGGTCACAATAAGTTATCCCCTATCTGTGGGATAGGTGATAACTTGCTGATCAGTATTCCCCAGTTGTGGGATTGCTTGAAACAGCCAAACACAGTGTCACAATGCGAAGGGTGTAAATCCACTGTGCCACAAGACCCACATCCTTAGAAGGCAATGCCCCAGCGAACCCCTTGTTCTACACAGAGCAGGTTATGGTGGAGATGACTGAGCCAAGGGGACACCAGATGCACCTCTAAGACACGAGACAGCTGGCCCTAGGGAGACTAAAGGACACCAGTACTGAAGTCAGAGGTACAGACATCTCAGGAACAGCAATGCAGGTCTGGAGGATGAGGCTATACAAAATGACACAAATCAGATAGAACGGCAGAAGAGCACTTCAGGCAAAACACAAGGTACTTTGACCCTCAAGTACTGAAGAAGCGGGCAGGATCCAATAAATACCTGGTGAAGGACCAGGATTGGTTGCACAGGTAATATGCACAATCCTGTTACATCCCAAGATGTGATGCCTTCGCAGGTCCTGTAGAAACCAGAGTAGAGCAGACTTGATGGAAACTCTGGAATGGACACCAGAAAACAGCAGTAATACAGCCAAGAAATCCATTAACAAAGTAAGGTTTAGGAGGCACCTGGTTGACTGGTTAGCGCTGCTTCTTGTGCTGCAAAGAAACTGGCCAGAGGCCAAGGCTGAGATAACCAGAAGGGGCAAGGCCCGTCTAAACACAAGATCTGGACCTTCAGCAGAGAGTACGGGAGCACTGGCGCTACAAAGTCGCCATTACAAGCAGTATTTGGTTATATCCATCAGTGTCATAGACAGTGAATGGAGCAACAGCTCACATGCTCACCCTGCTGCTCCATTCATTTGGGATACAATCAACCTCTATTCTCTTAAAAACTTGCTGCGACTTATGTTGAACACAGTAACAATGGCTATATAACAATATTTTAGTACTTTATGGAGTTTGCCATTTATTATACTACAGAGAGTATACTGAATATGTGGTGGAATTTTATCATAGCAGACACATCAGCTGTTTTGAAAAATTGTTGTCTTAACTTTTTTTAACAGCACAATCCATTTTCTACTTTAGACACCTTATTTCAAATCTATTACGGTATGTCAATCTGAATAAGGTGGACAGATTTATGGCAATTTCTCGAAAGGACGCAAATTTAGTCACTTTTTTCAGTAGCACCAGACAAAATTAATACAAAGGGGTAATTAAAAAATCTAAACTGGCAATGTGAAATCAGACACATTCATCTGTATGTAGCAAAGATATATATATATGGCTTGAGAAAGGCTCATGTAGAGCAGAAACGTCTCACTTTATGGAATAAAGGGTCCACCATATATACTGTATATATATATAATATATACACACAACTAGCCCTCATACAGTTCTGTAAACTGAAAAATAAAACAAAGTATGGTTTGGTTAAGGTGAAAGAGGTTGAATCTTTAAAGGGTTAAAAACAAAAAATCAGAAATCCAAGTACAGGCAGTCCCCAGGTTACGTACAAGATACGTACAGAGGTTTGTTCTTAAGTTGAATTTGTATGTAAGTCGAACCTGTATATTTTAAAATTTGGCCCCAGTGACAATTGGAGTTTAAACATTTTTTGCTGTAATGGGCCCAAGGATTATTAATAAAGCTTCATTACAGACACCTTACAGCTGATCATTGCAGCCTGAGACTATAGTAAATCATTCAGAAAGCTTCACCAGAGGTCAGAGGGGTATGTCTGTAACTATGGGTTGTCTGTAAGTTGGGTGTCCTTAAGTAGGGGACCGCTTGTAAAGATTTGGCAAGCAGACTACTCTTTGCCTGGATAAGGAACAAAAATCAAACGCTTGATAAATTCCATAATAAACACAATATTTTTTATCCTAATTCAGGTTGTTTAAAAGCATAATTCCAACCAGCTATTCTACACACAAAATTAATTGTCTAGAGGTAGTCAATAGAAAAGCTTGTAATTGACCTAATGCAAGTGACTTCCATTGTAGTTGCCTTGCATATACTTTTTGCTCGTCGCTTTAGTATATCTTACTGTATAGGCATACAATGGAATACATCATTTATTGGTTTCTATTTTAGGCACATCTGTTATATCTTCAGTTATTTACATCAGTTATTGTGAGACAAAGATTTGTACCAATTTTTGGCTTTCAATTACTAATACAAAAAAAACTAATGACATAACAGAGATTTGAACTAGGTACGGTATATACATAGAGAGAAATTCTTGAGGATTATTATGATATGTCAGATCATATGTAATATTTTATATATTTCCATAATACCTTCATACCTAGTTGTTGTTGTATTTCCTATATTACATTTTCCCAAAAGTGAAATGGGCCAAACAATAATAAAGTAAAGCTTATATGAAATCTTTAATACAGAGTTGTCCGGCCTTTAAAAAAAACTATTTTGCTATAAAAACAAAGAATGTTATGCTTACTTCCTCTAACACTCATGTTTTGTCCTGCTCCACCGCCTGCCAATGTCTTGTCAGTGTTTCTTTACAGAGGTAGGAACCCCACATTCGTCCACTGCCATGAACCTGACACACCATTATATTCAATGCTATATCAGAAGAGTGGAAGTAGTCAGAGATCAGGAGCACCAAAGAAGTTACGTAATTTTTTTTTTTTTTTTGGTCCCCTCTAGCTGGAAATCTATTTTTTCAAAGGCTGGCAACCCCTTTAAATCCACCAAAAGAGAAGCATCAAAGCAATCAAAATATGACAAATATCTGTAGAAAGGAAGATACACTAGGTAGTAATATACAACAATCTAGTTCACCCTAGACAGAAGTTAATGCAAGGGTAGCACTAATATAATAATACATGCATGTGAATTGTGCTACTCTTTATTTCCTTGTTTCTATTTTGACAATCCGGGATTGCTGGAAAAAATGCAATGTCCGGGGAGCCTTTTCTAACTTTTTTTTCCAGCTATCCCGGCGTGTTAAGGTTAAAGAAGACCAGCACCGGGATCAAGGAGGATAGATGAGTATGTGTAGTTTATTTTTAATTTATATTGCTGGGGGATTTCCATTAAAAAAATTACAATACTGATCCAAATATCTGCCAAATAATGAATAAAATGAAGGATACAATATGCTTGGCCAGTGAAGATTGAATACAATACAGTTTTATGCAACTGTTCCTACTACATCTTGGTAACACCTGTATGTATAATAAGCATATATATCTTAAGCAAAGAACATTTATGTTCATTATGTTTTTAGGTTTACCTCAGAGTCACCTCGAGACAGACTTGGAGACAGCGAACGGAGGGCTGCATTGCTATTCACATCAATACGTTGTCTTCCATGGACTGTTTCAGCTCTTGGGATGGTAGCTGGAGAATTAAGATCACTGTTATTGCTTACACTGCTGTTACTCATCCTCAATCGCTTTGAAATGAAAGTTTCAGTGAAAACTGGAGAAGGATATGCCCTGGACGTCTCTGCAGGCAGCACAAAAACTCAACTCTGCTGCCAGCTACACCATAGAGTACAAATGTTACCAGGAGACCTGGCTGCATAGCAACCTGTGTACACACAGGGTAGGGCTGTTCTGCTGCTCCTGAACAGGAGGGGCGTCATATAATATCAGTGAGTGCACATCAGTACAACACTGAGACACACACATTTACTTCTGTATGTGTGTATAGACAATGATTCATTGAAATGTTATTTGCGTGTAAGGTTCATATTTTAGATTTGTAGCAAAATATGTTTTTGCCCTTTACATGTGAATATTCATACAGGATATTATTAGCCTAGAAATTAATGATATATCTTTTTCTGAGGCTTTCTTCCAGAAACATAACTTGAAGCCTGAGCCCAGGAGTTTTAGGGGGTCCATAAGGCATCCTTTTCAATCATGCAGAAACCAGTACTGTAAACATACATTATAGATAAGGTACAAATTTAGCAACTGGATGCAGCAGCTTTAAGTTATGTCTCTACTTTTAGCTATTTTCATTAAGAGAATCTCATCTTTCTGCCGACCTGTAAGACAACCAACAGCCTTAGACCCCTTTCACACTTGCGTTTTTCACACGCGCTTTTGACGCGCAGAGCTTGCATTGCACTCTGTATGCGTTTCCAGAGAAACACATGCGATCGGGTTATTAATCGCATGCGTTTCCCGGGAAACGCATATGCGATCGGCCCGAGCCCCGCCCCCTGTGCGCTAGCGTCGCGATAGCCCTGAGGGCGCATTCACACGTTGCGTTTTGGTCGCGTTTTCATTGCGTTTGAAACGCATATACAACAGCTGATGAGAGGTGATTTGCCTAATTACATTACCGTTTACGTTTGTAAACGCAATGTTAACGCATTTTGTAAACTGAAATGTTAACAGTGATGTAATTAGGCAAATCACCCCTCCTCAGCTGGCCTGAAAAGACCCATTGGTTACAATGGGTCAGAGTGCAATGCAAGTTCTGTGCGTCAAAAGCACACGCAGAAAACGCGTGTGAAAAACGCAAGTGTGAAAGGGGCCTTACAGTTTCTTCTGCAATTTCTTTTGAGTACAGAGACCCGCCCACATGTTGCTGGCAATTTTTTTGCGGGATGAGATGCTTTTTCCAGTGTTAGCATTTTGGGGTTGGTATCTCCTATTGTTGAAAATTTAGGAACTTTTTATTGAGGGCAGGAGTAGAAAAGCATAAATTCTGTACTGGATTTTTTACTTTTTTTGGGGGTGTTCACTGTATAGCCTGATAATCATATTATCTTTATTCTATGGGTCAATAAGATTACGATACCCTACATCACTGATGGCGAACCTCTTAGAGCCTCAGTGCCCAAACTTCCACCAAAAGCCACTTATTTATTGCAAAGTACCAGCACAGGAATTTAAGCAGTAATGTATTTTTCCTTGTTCATTGACAACTTTCAATCCTACAGCCTCCCAAGGACACCAAGGCAGTTGAAAGGAGGAGGGCAAATTCATCTATCATTGTAGGAAGGTTCTGCAGGAAGATTCTTTGAGTTCTGTCTGGTGAACTTCATTCTGGGTTGATGGCCTGGGTGCCCACAGAAAGGACTCAGAGTGCCGCCTCTGGCACCAGTGCCATAGGTTCGCCACCACTGCCCTACATGAATATTTTTTCTTACGTTTTACTAAATTTGTCAAATAAAACCCTAATGTGGGAAAAATCTATCATTTTTGCATTGCCATCTTCCAAGTGGCATAACATTGTTACTTTTTTGGCTACTGAGGCTTTTTGCGGGACGTGTTGTACTTTGCACCAGTATCATTCTGGAGTACATACGTTTTTTTGATCACTTTTTATAGCATTTTTTGTGGGATTGAATAGGTAAAAATCATAATTTTTGGAGGGTTTATAACAGTTTTGTTAACGGTGCTCATCGTGTGGGTTCAATAATGATTTACTGTTATTCAATGGGTTGTTACAGACGTGGTGATACTATATATGTGGTGTTTGTGTTATGATTTAGACTTTTTTTTGCATTATATGTCTCTTTATATGTTATGGGGCTTATGGGCATTTTAATTTTTTTTTACTGTTTCCACCATGGGACATCTGATTGCTTGTTCATGATAATACTCTGCAATACTGATTATTAGTATTGCAGGGTATTAGCAGTGTCAGCTTATGCACATGCACAGGCTGACACTTTGCCTTTAAGATGACGTCACTACCCTACTGGTAGTGCCTGCAGGCAGTGCTGGGGTCCTGATCTGAACCCAGTGCTGCCATAGGAACAATCAGCGCCCCCCGAAAACGGCGTGGGGGCCGATTGTGGGAGAAAGACCCCAAAAGGCAGGTTTGTGGGGGGTGTTACACTGGGGTGTCGGCTATCAGTCACAGCCGGCAACCCATGTTTTCCAATGCTGGTTCGGCTCAGATCTTGAGCCGAACCAGCATCAGCACTGCGTCCAATATATGGGATGCTGAACGCTAAGTGACAGCGCTCAGCGTCCGATATATTGGACGCAGAATGCTAAGGGGTTAAACAGCTGTTAACACTTGTGTTTACAAAATGCAACCGTTAACAACCGTCAAATTTTCATGCATTTTGGAAACGCAAGTTCCTCCCCTGAGGAAGTCTCCAATAGAGGAAGGAACGGGTGGGGAGTACTCCACGCCCTCCATTACTGCTTAACCGCCTTCATGATTTATTGTGCTGATGTCGACCTGCATACCCTATATCCTTACAACAGAATTTTAATGTATGAGAGCATCCTCTTCTCTGGCAATGTGCCATTATGATCTTGGCTGGATATTTCACATATATCTTATAAATTTTGGGTTTCAGGTACTGTGAGCATGTTCATTTGCTTTGGGGCGCGTTCACACATTGCGTTTTGACCTGTGTTTTCAGCTGAGGAGAGGTGATTTGCCTAATTACATCACTGTTAACATTTCTTTTTACAAAACGCATCGTAAATGCGTTTTGTTAACCCATGTGTTAACATTGCGTTAACAAACCCCTCAGGGCGCGTTCACACGTTGTGTTTTGCAACTTCGTCTGACAAAACAGCACTTGTGCCAACGCCCTTAGGGTGATGCCAAACATGGCGTCTTTGGTCCGTTTTTAGTCCGTTTCTCGCAATTATTTTAATAGATAAACAGGTTGTAAGCAGCCAAAAACGGACTGAAAAACGGATATTTAAAAACGGACCAAAAACGCCATGTGTGACATCACCCTCATACATCATTCATTGATTACCAGGGGCTGTTTAGCCATTATCCCTTTTTTGCAGGAGGTGTGTGGCTGGTGAACCTTAGGGCGCGTTCACACGTTCTGCTAGCACCGCGTTCATAACGCGACGCTAGCGCACAGGGGGCGGAGTTTGGGGCGATCGCATATGCGTTTTCAGAGAAACGCATGCGATCGGGTTATTAATCGCATGCGTTTCCCGGGAAACACATATGCGATCGGCCCGAGCCCCGCCCACTGTGCGCCAGCATCGCGTTATGAACGCGACGATAGCGGAACGTGTGAACGCGCCCTTACATGGTTACACCAATCAGTTGATCATTATATGTACTTTGTACGTTTTAAGTGTTTTTATATTTATCTTCCATATCCTTGTCGGAGTCAGTTTTGTATTATAATAAAGATTTATTGCACAGTATTGATTGGTGTCTTATGGCACACTTCTTGTTTTCCCTAATATCTACATATTGTGTGTCGACACATTTGTTACCTTAGTTGGTTGTGCAGGGTCCACTCTTGCATTATTGGAAACGCAAGTGTTAACAGCAGTTTAATTAGGCAAATCTGTCTTCAGCTGTTGCTATGTGTTTTTAAACGCATGCATTAACCCCTTTCCGCACTTTGACGTGAGTCTACGGCCGCGGTCACATGTACCGCTAGGCATCACATGTACCGCTAGAGGTGATTTGCCTAATTACATTACTGTTAATATTTGAGTTTACAAAAGGCAGCGTAAACATGATGTTAACACATGTTAAAATGTTTTTAATATTTGTTCTGTGAATGCAAATGTTAACAGTAATGTAATTAGGCAAATCACCTCTACGCAGCTATTGTAATGCGTTTCACAACCCCTGAGTGCGTGTTCACACGTTCCGCTAGCATCGTGTTCATAACACCACGGTAGCGCAGAGGGCCCGGGGCTCGGCCGATCGGATTTTCACATTCTCACGGGAAACGCATGCGATTGATAACCGGGTCGCATGTGTTTTTCTGGAAATGAATATGTGATCGGCCTGAGCCCTAGCGTTATGAACGTGACACTAGCGGAACCTGTGAACGTGCCCTCAGGGTGCTGCCACACATTTTAAATGGTCTGAAGACGTGTGCGTTTTTAAATGGATACTTTTTTGTAAACTTACCATGCATTTGGCTGGTTTTAATCCGTTTAACGGCTGCCTACACTTCTACAACTGAAGATAAACAGGTTCAAAGCAGCTAAATGCATGGTTAACATTCAACTTGTGCGTTTTTAAACGTACTTAAAAAGCTTGCTTTTAAACGGTCCAAGAACGTGAAGTGTGGCAGCACCGTTAGGCCGCGGTCACACGTTCCGCTAGCGTTGTGTTAAAATGCACCGCTAGGTGGCACAGGTGGCAGGCCCTTGCCCGATCGCATATTTGTTTCCAGGGAGAACCCTGGAAAAGCATATGCCATCAGGCGGAGGGCCGCCCCCCCCCCCCCCTATGCGCTAGCACCCCATTACGAAAGCAACGCTAGCGAAACGTGACCGTGACCATGCATTCACATGTTCAGTTTTTCAAATGAAGATTTCAATGTCCAAACCAAGATTGAAGTGAAAAATCCTGTTATATGTTCTCACCCATTATGATTAGAGATGAGCGAACATAGTAGTCCGAGCTTGATGCTCGTTCGAGCATTAGCGTACTCGAAACTGCTCGTTGCTCGGACGAATACTTCGCCCGCTCGAGAAAATGGCATCTCCCGCCGTTGTGATTTTTGGCGTCCAGAAACAGAGCCAATCACAAGCCAGGAGACTCTGCACTCCACCCAGCATGACGTGGTACCCTTACACGTCGATAGCAGTGGTTGGCTGGCCAGATCAGGTGACCCTGGAATAGACTAGCCCCTGCCCGCGCTGCTTGGATCATTCTCTGTCTGGATGCCGCTAGGGAGACAGCTGCTGCTGGTCAGGGAAAGCGTTAGGGTGTTCTATTAGAATAGTGTTAGGCAGGAGTGATTCTACAAGAACCCAACAGCCCTTCTTAGGGCTACAATAACGTTTTATTTTACTTTTTTTTTGGTTTGCCTGTGGCTGGGCTTGCTGCCATTAGTAGTGCAGCTAGTACCATATTGTGAGTAATTTGCAGGGAGACTTGCTACCGTTGTGTTTAGCTCTTAGTGACACACATATCCACCTTAAACACCGAAGTGGGACAATTTATTAGGGGTTTGATTTGAATTAGGCAGAGTCTGCTGATTTATTTTTTTTTACGTTTATTTCTTTTTATAGCTCAAACTAATCTGGCAAAGCAGTGTGCTTTCAGTGTAGGCTAGAAAATAGCCATAGGAGAACCCCAACGGCTTACTTAGGGCTACAATAGCGTTTTATTTTACTTTTTTTTGTTTGCTTGTGGCTGGGCTTGCTGGCATTAGTAGTGCAGCTAGTACCATATTGTGAGGAATTTGCTTGGAGACTTGCGACCGTTGTGTTTAGCTCTTAGTGACACGCATATCCACCTCAAACACCGAAGTGGGACAATTTATTAGGGGTTTGATTTGAATTAGGCACAGGCACAAAATCCAGTTGTGTGCTGTCAGTGTAGGTTAGAAACTAGCCATAGCAATAGGATAGCATCGTTTTGTTTAAAAAATAAAATAAAATAAACACAAAAAAAAAAAATTTAAAGTTTACACTTTAATTTGGAAAATGTTTAACCCGAGGGCTAGGGGTGGTGGAATAGGGCGTGGACGTGGGCGTCCAACTACTGCAGGGGTCAGAGGCCGTGGTCCTGGGAGGGGTGAGACACCACCTGCTGATGAGGGAGCAGGGGAACGCCGCAGAGCTACACTCCCTAGGTTCATCATGTCTCAAGTTACTGGGACTCGTGGTAGAGCACTGTTGAGGCCAGAACACTTCGAAGAGGTGATGTCGTGGATTGCGGACAATGCTTCTAGCCATTTGTCCACCAGTCAGTCTTCCACGCAGTCCACCCATGTCACCGAAATCAGCAATCCTCCAGCTCCTCCACCTCAGCCTCCTTCCCCTCAGTCTGCCCCCTCCCAGCAAAATTTGGCATTTGAACCGGCATACTCTGAGGAACTGTTTTCTGGACCCTTCCCACAGTCACAAACCACTTGTCCGCTTGCTGCTGAGCTATTTTCCGATGCCCAGGTTTTCCACCGGTCGCAGTCTGTGGGTGATGATGACATTATTGACGCAGTGGAAGAAGTGTGTAAAGAGGTGTCGGACGATGAGGAGACACGGTTGTCAGACAGTGGTGAAGTTGTTGTCAGGGCAGGAAGTCCGAGGGAGGAGCAGACTGAGGGATCGGAGGATGATGAGGTGACAGACCCAAGCTGGGTTGATAGGCCGGGTGAACACAGTGCTTCTGAGACGGAGGCGAGTCCTATAGCAGAACAGGTTGGAAGAGGCAGTGGTGGGGCCAGACGGAAAGGCAGGGCCAGAGCTGGTGCATCAGCGCCAAATGTTTCCCGTAGTCAAGCTCCCGTGGCGAGGGCTAGATTTTCAGAAGTCTGGAGGTTCTTTAAAGAAACACCGGATGACCGACAGACTGTGGTGTGCAACCTGTGCCAAACCAGGATCAGCAGGGGTTCCACAACTACTAGCTTAACTACCACCAGTATGCGCAGGCATATGAATGCTAAACACCCCACTCAATGGCACCAAGCCCGTTCACCTCCGGCCGGGCACACCACTGCTCCTTCCCCTGTGTCATCTGCTAGTCAGCCCCCTGCCCAGGACCCCGGCCCAAACACCTCCCGTGCGAAAACCCCATCTTCGCCTCCACGATCCTCCACAGCAACCACCAGCGTTCAGCTCTCCATACCCCAGAGGAAGTATAGCGCAACCCACCCACACGCCCAAGCCCTCAACGTCCACATCTCCAAGTTGCTTAGCCTGGAGATGCTGCCCTATAGGCTGGTAGAGACCGAGGCCTTTCGAAACCTCATGGCGGCGGCCGACCCTCGGTATTCGGTCCCCAGCTGCCACTACTTTTCCCGATGTGCCGTCCCAGCCCTGCACAAGCACGTGTCAGATAGCCTAGAGACAGGGGTTTGGATTGGCGAAAGCTCGCCTGGCAGCGGAGCGCCAGCTCCATCTCAAGATCCAACTAACATAGTTTTAACTGCAGCACCTTTAATCTACTACTAGTTCACTGCCTCCATACATCGTCCCCTTATCAAACGAGCTGTGTCAGGCAGAATTTTCAGGTGTTTCACCAGATACATAGTGTAACTCGGCCCATCTGTCGCCGCCATGCTGGAGACCTGAAGTTGCAATTTAGCATTCATATGCCTGCGCATACTGGTGGTGGTTAAGCTGTTAGTGGTGGAACCCGTGCTGATCCTGGTGTGGCACAGGTTGCACACCACAGTCCGTCTGTCATCCGGTGTTTCTTTAAAGAACCTCCAGACTTCCGAAAATCTAGCCCTCGCCACGGGAGCTTCACTACGTAAAACTTTTGGCGCTGATGCACCAGCTCTGACCCTGCCTCTTTGTCTGGCGCCACCACTGCCTCTTCTAACCTGTTCTCGTCGAGGACTCGCCTCCGTCTCAGAAGCACTGTGTTCACCCGGCCTCTCAACCCAGCTTGGGTCTGTCACCTCATCATCCTCGGATCCCTCAGTCTGCTCCCCCCTCGGACTTCCTGCCCTGACAGCAACTTCACCACTGTCTGACAACCGTGTCTCCTCATCGTCCGACACCTCTTTACACACTTCTTCCACTACGTCAACAATGTCATCATCACCCACAGACTGCGACCGGTGGAAAACCTGGGCATCGGAAAAGAGCTCAGCAGCAACCGGACAAGTAGTTTGTGACTCTGCGAAGGGTCCAGAAAACAGTTCCTCAGAGTATGCCGGTTCAAATGCCAAATTTTCCTGGGAGGGGGCAGACTGGGGGGAAGGAGGCTGAGGTGGAGGAGTGCTTATTTCGGTGACATGGGTGGACTGCTTGGAAGACTGACTGGTGGACAAATGGCTAGAAGCATTGTCCGCAATCCACGACATCACCTGTTCGCACTGTTCTGGCCTCAACATTGCTCTACCACGGGTCCCAGTAATTTGAGACCTTAACCTAGGGAGTGCAGCTCTGCGGCGTTCCCCTGCTCCCTCATCAGCAGGTGGTGTCTCACCCCGCCCAGGACCACGGCCTCTGACCCCTGCAGTAGTGGGACGCCCACGCCCTCGTCCTCTACCCCTAGCCCTCGGGTTCAACATTTTCAAAATTAAAATGTAAACTGTAAATTTTTTTTGTGGTTTTTTTTTTGTGTTTTTGTTTTTTTTTAAGAAAACGATTCTATCCTATTGCTATGGCTAGTTTCTAACCTACACTGACAGCACACAACAGGATTTTGTGCTGTGCCTGATGACTTTTAGTTTTGAAAAAAAACCTCGTCAGACTGTGCCTAATTCAATCAAACCCCTAATAAATTGTCCCACTTAGGTGTTTGAGATGGATATGTGTGCTACTAAGAGCTAAATAGAACGTTCGCAAGTCTCCCTGCAAATTCGTCACAATATGGTACTAGCTGCACTACTAGTGCCAGCAAGGCCAGCCACAAGCAAATCAACAAAATATATATATAACGCTATTCTAGCCCTAAGAAAGCCGGTTGGGTTCTTGTATGCCTAGTTTCTAACCTACACTGGCAGCACACAACAGGATTTTAAGTCACTTTAAGTTTTGAAAAAATATAACGTTCGCAAGTCTCCCTGCAAATTCCTCACAATATGGTACGAGCTGCACTACTAGTGCCAGCAAGCCCAGCCACAAGCAAACACAAGCAAAAAAAAAAATAACACTATTCTAGCCCTAACAAGGGCTGTTGGGTTCTTGTAGACTCACTCCTGCCTAACAGTAAGCTAATATAACACCCTAGCAGGGGCTAGTCTATTCCAGGGTCACCTGATCAGGCCAGCCAACCACTGCTATCGACGTGTAAGGGTACCACGTCGCGCTGGGTGGAGTGCAGAGTCTCCTGGCTTGTGATTGGCTCGGTTTCTGGCCGCCAAAAATCAAAACGTTGGGAGATGCCATTTTCTCGAACTGGCGAAGTATTGGTCCGAGCAACGAGCAGTTACGAGTATGCTAATGCTCGAACGAGTGTGTTCGCTCATCTCTAATTGTGACAATACAAATCTTCTGTGAATGGCACTGCTTGCATCCTATGCCCGACCGTACGCTAATACAGAAGTTTACCACCTCATATGGGGTATCGCTACAATCGGGAGAAATTGGGCATCAAACTTTGCAGAGTGTGTCATCATTTTATTCATTATGAAACTGTCAGTTTTGTCCTAAATTAATATATTTTGCCCCAAAATTCTAAAGTTTCTAAATAGCAGGTTCATATTGTTTAAACCCATGTGAAACACTTAAAGGGTTAATAGACTTAATAGCAGTTGTTTTACATACGTTGAGGGGTGAAGTTTCTATAGTTGGGTAAGTTATGGGGTTTTACTATTATTTAAGCCTTTCAAAGTCACTTGGAAGCTGAGTTGTCCCTCAAAATGTGAGTTTTAGCGATTTTCATGAAAATGAGAAAAATTGCACCTAAAGTTCTGCACCTCATAACATCCTAGAAAAATGAGAGGACACATAAAATATCATCCCAACATAAAGTAGACATTCTGTAAATGTTAATTATCAAGCTTTTGGGGTAGTTTTATTTCCTCTCTGGAAAGAGGAACATTTTCAACTTTGAAAATAAAGACATTTTACACACTTTTGCCATTTTTTTTTTTTTCAGAACAAAACGCAAAACATTATCAGTTAAATTTTACATCTATCGTGAAGTACAATGTGTCACGGGTAAACAATCTCAAAATCACCTGGATATGTTAATGCGTTCCGAAGTTCTATCCAATTATCGTGATACATGTCAGATTTCAAAAATCGAGATGGGTCATTGAGCTGAAAACTATTGTCGTGATAAGGAGTTAAGAAGACGCAATGAAAAGAGAAAAAAACAAACAAATGTACAGTTGGTGCAATATCACACTACCTTATAAAAAATACATGTTTTTTTTAAATGAAGAAACACACAATTAGTTTTCTTTGTATGCTGAAGCATGATATCTTACCAGTTATATGGTGAGTGGACCTATCCACTTAGTCCAGGCAGGCTTTCTTTATGTAATGTAGTGCAAAGGGTTATCTTCAATCTTCATTCAAAGAAACAATAAATATTAAACAGCACAGAAAAATTTCCATGTTTATGAAAATATCTCTATGGCCATGTACATGGGGGAAAAAGTGCCTTGTACAAGGCATGAAAAAGTCGGAATTCCTCTTCTTGACACCATCATGTCACTTTTTGAAAAGTAGGTGGGCCTGGAAAGGCAGAATAAGGGATTAGTTAATAGCTAAAATCTACACCTGGATGGAAACAAAAATTCCAGCGTTTCACTGTCCTTTGGGAGAATAGTGCAACTTTGAACATGAGAACAGTTTGCACTGCTGTTTGGCCAGAAAGAAGGGCATCGTATATCACTGTAATACACATAGTCCCTTCCTCTGAACCTTGGTCAGACTGTAAAATCTATACAAATTCAGGGTCCTAATGCAGGATTATATGCTTTCAGACTGGGGAGTACAATATTAATCAAATTTAGTATCTATTATGGAGAACCCTTTTCTTTTGTGATGGACAATATTCCATGTTTTTTATAATAGTGGAAAGATCTATATTTTATGAATTGTAAAGAAAAAAAAGCTGAAAAAATATCCAGCATTTAATGGATGTCATCGTGAAATAGATTAGATTTTGGCTTAAAGGTGTATCCCCATGAAGACAAGATTCTTAAATATACTCAGAATAACAAAATAACACATTCTATAATTAACTGTTATTAACAAAAATACAGCATTTCACTGATATTATTCCAACCTGTCTCTATACTTCTTGGTGTTTTACAATTTTGGTTGTCCCTGGATATGACTGTAAATATTCTGGCTTTGGTCGGATTCTTCTCATGAATAGCTTCTCTTATCTGCACACTGCAGTGCTCTCTGCCTTCTGCCCCTCCTTCCTGCATTACAAGACCAGCTCAGATATGGGCACTTCCTGACGGCAAGCAGCAGTGTTCAGAGACTAACTCTACTAGCCAATCCAAGGCTTATGTTAATTGAGTATGCCATTGAAAATTGTAATTAACTATGTGCATGCAATGTTTAATTTACAGTTGTTACTAACCTTGCTTTTCTGTAACCACCATGGCGCCATTTTATGTTTAGCTTGATTCTGTGCTATATGTGTGCATTAAATTTTGTCTTCACTTGTATAGGTTCACCCACATCATCTGATGATGAACAGGCTATGAAATTATTTATAGAAAAGGGTACAGTATTTATGTTGATAATTACTTAGCTTTATTCAGTTTCAGACCTTCATATTAGACGCTGACATCTTGTATTGACATGTTATTTGCAGTGAAGAGCAAGGGCAGAAAGTTTTCCAGGGCGGTAGCCACTGATATAGGTAGGACAGACACAGTTCTCCTGTCATCCTATTGTTGTGTCTTGCTCTATAAGAAACTAACCACAAGGGGGTGGGTAAAAAAATCTCTTCTTTGATTGCTACACAATAATCACCTTGCTGCTTCTGTTTTGGGGTTCGTGGTCTCAATTAACAAAAATAAAATCACGGATGGGAAAATAATTCATTTTTACAGGGTAAATACTTCCTTGGGTAATTTTCTGGAAAATAGCAAGCTTCAAGAAATACAGCATATTACGACAACCAACATACACGGATACTAAGCTTAGCCCACAAGTGGCAACCTTTGCTATAAAAAATACAAATTCAATCAAATGAAGAAAAACACAATTAGTTGTATTTGTATGTTGAAGCATGCTATCTTACCAGTCACAGGGTGCACTTAGTCCGGATGCTGGCTTTCTTCATGTGTTGTAGTGCAACAGGTTATCTTCAATCTTTATTCACAAAAAAAGAAAAATTGAACAGCAACGAAAATTTTGATGTTCATGAGCTAACCTTAAAATGTCTGTCAATGTACACAGATCTTCAATCATCTGCTCTTAAAGAATTTGATTTGTTAAGTAATTATTCCTAACACAAACCCCATAGCAATACATGTCAGTTCAACAATTGTTCGCATTTTACGTTGGCAAAAGTCCTTCCTGTGGCCCAAGGTAAAGTATATAGCCAGAATCATAACCCTGTAGTCCTTCATGACAAGGTTTGGCAGATATTTAATAGTACAAATATATGACATAATGTTCATCTATAGGTCAGTGGAAACATTTATATTTAGCCGGTCTGTTATACAGTAGGTGAGTGACTATTTAATGAATATTTTCATGTACAGTCTTGATAAAGCTGTAGGGTACAGGTATTGCTAAATCAAAAAAAAGGATTTTTTTCCCTTTCAAATAGCCTCATGAAGGATGAAAATTCATAAGAGAAAGTCCAGGAAAAAGCAAAAAAAATAAATAAATCACTACTTACTTTTTCTCTTTTTACTGTTCTGTGGCTACTGACTGATGGCTATATAAGAGAAGTCACATTTCACACTGCTGCCAATAACAAGTCTCATTAGCAGCCATAGCTCCCATTATAGCTCCCAGTACAACATGTCACCTCTGCAGCCACTAATCAATAATTGACCATCTAAAAGACCAAGAGGAGATTGGAAATGCTGGAGAAAGGTATCTGGTTTATGTAAAAACTTCTACTACGATTAGCGGTGCTAGACTATCCTATAATTCATGCTTGTTACCTCTAGGGGTTGATGCAAGTGTCTCCAGCTTAATTCAGGTTTCCCGTAGTCCAGTAAAAAATTAGGTTTTAAATATATTTAAATTGGCCTGTGGCACTCAGGCTCACGTCACAATAGTGCCTAAACGCTCATATGATCCTTAATTATGTACGCCCCCTGGTTCATTAATATTCACCCTCTTTGTCCGCTCAGGTGATGTGAAATAATGTACATATTATGAAAACCTTATTTTCCTTGGACCATTAATAAATACACTTGCATCAACCCCTAGAGGTAACAAGCATCAATTATAGGATAGTATACTACCGCTAAACGCTCAAATGTCCTTTGATGTTATTCAATCATTTTCTAATTTGTGTGAAGATCTTTTGACAGTAGTGATCAAGGGAATTAAAGGTTGAGCGTGTTTGTCATACAATAAGGAAAAAAGTGAAACCCTTGCCTCATTGTGTCAAGCCTCACATACTGTCAAGCCAGAGTTTAGTAAATGCAAGCAGAGTCAGATATATGATTATGTTGTTAAAGTTCACCCAGGATCCTTACATCCAAAGGAAATTCTTAAATATGATATTGTAAACTTGATGGTATGTTATTGTTCACTGTTCATGTATTAAATCCTTATGGCATGTTCCTTTAAATCATGACATAATACATGGGATGTCTCTCCCCCCATGCTATGCCAGTGGAACATGGGTAAATGTACTTTTAATTTCTTTTTGTTTCTACTAATCGCTGCATTATTTGTTTGGAGTATGTTTTGACACCTCAGTCAACTCCTATTTGTTTCCTTAAACAGCTGCCACTCCACTGATTCCAAATTTAGCACAAAGAAGCCAGACAGTCTGGCTTCACCCATGTTACTGTAGAGATCCAAAAATATTAACATTTATTGCTCAGTTTGAGATTAATACAAAACATTCATCTATGCTGGAATCAGTAGATCAGTACTTGCAGCAACTAATAAAGAATGCAAAGTTGCTGGGGCTGGTGAAAAGGTGTTCATTAACATCTTGGCAACATGCAACATAGTCACGTCACAGTGTTGTTAAGGGTGTAAGAAGAGGACGAACAGGCTGATTCCTCTTCATACAAACCAGGTATTTGCTTTATTATGCTGGCACCAATCACAGGTGTTAACTGTTTAATTACTGGTGGTACAATCTAGTCTCACATGTCTGTTGTTCCAGTATTTCGTAACAAATAAAAATAATGGTTAAATAGGGTAGTACTGTACCCATATGATACAGTACGCCATATGAAAATGCTATTGGCATCGGAATAATAATCTTTATATAGCGCCACATTACATTAAAATTACATTAAAGTACAAACAGTCATATGGAACAGTAGGAGTAAGGTCCTTCTCACAAGAACTTAGTCTATGAGGATGAGGGGGTGACCGAAGAGGCATAAGAGCTTGTATAATGGTCTAGCCTTTCTTTATAAGGGAACAGTCAGAATATGGTAAAACAAATATTTTTTTTTTGTTGAACTAAATTTTTTTTAAAAATATATTAAAACAGCACAACCTTTAAAAATGTGGTATCTCCATGATCATAAAAAGCCAAACACTAAAGGGGATGTGTCATTTGAAGTGAAGAGTAAAAATAGAGAGAAAAACAAAATGGCACTTTTTTCAGCAATTTAACCCCATTTTTTTCAATTTCACAGTACATTGCATCGGATATTAAATACTGCCAGTAGAACATACAATTTGTTAAGCAGAATGCAAGCCTTCATTCAAAGACAAAGCTTTTGAAAGTAAAATAAAAAACTGAATCTCTGAAAGGGCATTGGTTAAAGGGGTCAAAGAGGTTAAAAAGTTGCACAGGTTGTGTGTTCAAAAATAACCCGTGTCCACAAAGTTTAAATGTATTATAACAGTAAACCCAAGTTGATCAAAGTGAAGGTAAAAACCCTTTTTCCTACTGCCAGTTGGATCCATGGATCTACATCCCTATATTTTGTGTTTTATAGGGAATATATACACTCACCGGCCACTTTATTAGGTACACCTGTCCAACTGCTCGTTAACACTTAATTTCTAATCAGCCAATCACATGGCGGCAACTCAGTGCATTTAGGCATGTAGACATGGTCAAGATAATCTCCTGCAGTTCAAACAGAGCATCAGTATGGGGAAGAAAGGTGATTTGAGTGCCTTTGAACGTGGCATGGTTGTTGGTGCCAGAAGGGCTGGTCTGAGTATTTCAGAAACTGCTGATCTACTGGGATTTTCACGCACAACCATCTCTAGGGTTTACAGAGAATGGTCCGAAAAAGAAAAAACATCCAGTGAGCGGCAGTTCTGTGGGCGGAAATGCCTTGTTGATGCCAGAGGTCAGAGGAGAATGGGCAGACTATGCCACGAAGAATTGAGGCCGTTCTGAAGGCAAAAGGGGGTCCAACCCGTTACTAGCATGGTGTACCTAATAAAGTGGCCGGTGAGTGTATATAAGCCTTTACTTTTTGATCTATTTTCATAATCTTCCACTCTGCATATTAATTTGGTTGCTCTTCTTTTTCTAATGTCATCTAATGTTTATGGTCTAGTGCACTGTAACTAGACTGCATACACAAGATGCACACCTGGCAGTGTGTTCTAGTTATGTTATATACAAATTTATATTTTACAAACTCCATAAGCCACATCTTTCCTTAAACAGTGTTAGCTTTTAATGCAGCAGACTGACACTGCATACTTAATTTTACATTATTATCAGAAATTGCTTCCCCTTCTGCATTGTAGCCTCACGTAATAGTGGTCCATTTAAGGTATAAGTATTGGGTTTTTTTATTACCCAAAATAACCTTAAAACTTTTCAGCATTCAACCAGACCGTGTGTCATATCTGTTAAGAAATTGAAATTTTTAAATAAATGAGACCCAGCACAAGCACTTCCTGTGGACACAGTATATAATTTATTCAAATATATTATTAAATATTTCAATTATGAATATAAAAAAACTATATAAAAATATAATATGCATACAATGTGATGTGAATAAACAATGCTGAATAATTTCCTTACAATGGTATACCTCAATAGTGTTTTATATAGAGACCCCGTATAAAGTGCTGTAGCAATATAAACAATGTTAAGTGTATAACGATTTCCTCCCAATGGCATACCTCAACACCATTATATGCAATGACCAGGGGCCCCCACCACTCTGCGCTAAAAGGGGGCCCCCACCAAATGTGGGCGATTCGCATAACCTAAAACCAGGCTGGGATTTCATGAGCCTCTAAGTAGACAGACGGTCTAAACGTGTGAAGTGGGCCGGGCCCTGGCCTGTAGTACACAAATTGTACTACTGTAGTAAAAAGTCACAAGTAAACATTGCATGGAATTAGTCAACTTGAGTTTTTCATAACACCAAAAAGATGTACTCCAGAGTGATATTAGATAGTTTGCCGCATGGTTTATAGTACATAGAGTATATATTAAAGTCAATATAGATGTACAAATAAAGGATACACCTCTTCTTATGTCACAGACTTTCACCAATTATAAACCTCGCTTACTTCCTCCTGTTACAACTGAAATGGTGTAAGCTCTATATTAGGAACCAGGAGATAATGTTGTTTCTTATTATTTCTTGTGAGTATGCACATGGATATCACAGCCCAGACTCGACACTTACACCTGGGATCGGAAAAATTCTGATCCCGGGAGTTTAACCCCTTACACGCCGCGGTCAAGCATGTAAGTGTCCCCACCATGGATCAGACAAACAACCCCCCCTACCCCCGCGCGCGCGGTTCGACGAGTGCCCCGATGCTGCCGGCTCTCCTTCATGCCTGGTTCCGTCTCCTTGCAGGACCCGGCTATATGTAACTGAGCAAGCTCAGTTACTTACACTGTACACTGCAATACAAGTGTATTGCAGTGTAAAGGCTAGAACAAGCGATCGGATGAACGCTTGTTCAAGCCAAAGGATAGAAAATGTAAAAAACAAAAAAAAAAGATTAAATAATTTTATAATAATAATAATCAAAATAAATTTAATAAATAAAAAAAATAAAAGTAATAATCTCCCCAGTTACACATATAATGCAAATAAAGTATATAAAACACAAAAAAATTGCATATTTATTATCACCACGTTCATATTAATTTGTACAATAAATCTAAATCAATATTGAACTCGCTCGTTGAACGACGTAAAAAAAACACGCAAAAAACATGTAATATACAATTTTTCATCAAACACCATCACGAAAAATGGTCTAAAAAGTGATCAAAAAAAGTTACATTCCCTCTCCTTCATGCCTGGTTCCGTCTCCTTGCAGGACCCGGCTGTATGTAACTGAGCAAATTTCCTATCCGAGCTGCTAAATAGTATCCCTTGAAGAATGGTAAGCCAAGGCCTCCTTCTTCAATTGATTTGTATAGGTAGCACATCTTTATTCTAACCCTCTTTCTCCCCCATAGCAAATCATTCAGAATTTTTTCCAGCAACTTAAAAAAGCCTTCATCTATCCAGATAGGGCAAGCCATTAGGGTAAATAGAACTTTAGGAAGTAGGACCATTTTAATTAAGCCAATCTTATCAGCTCTCGTCAAGGGCAGTTTGCCCCACGTTGTTACCTTACCTCTTACTTCTTGTATCAGGGGTCTCAAATTCATATTATCAAAATCACCTATTTTTTTTGATACCACTGTACCAAGATATGTAAACTGATCAACACAACGAGATTCATTCCTACTCAAAAAAAACTCTTGCACTTCGGGGCATAGTGGCATCAATATTGATTTTTGCCGGTTTATATCCAGTCCGGAAAACCTCCCAAATTCCCTAACCAGATCAAATACTCTTGGGACTCGTCGGCATATAGGCAGATTTTATCGCTTATACCACAGCACCCACCGCCCAAAATCTCGGGGTCTTCCCTAATCATCATAGCCAGTGGCTCTATATATAGTGCAAATAGAAGTGGGGATATGGGACAGCCTTGTCGAGTGCCCCTAGTCAATAAAAAGGATTTGGAAAGGATATCTCCCGTTTTAATTCTTGCTACCGGGCAGTTATACATGCTTTTTACAAAGCTGATGAATTTATTCCCTATACCAAATCTAGCCAAAACTTCCCATAAAAACCCCCACTCCACCCTGTCAAATGCTTTAACGGCATCCAATGACAGGATGGAGCGGTGGCCGCCCTGTCCCATTTCTATCGCTGAAAATATCCTCAGCATACAATCACTTATTTTCCTATCTGGGATAAACCCTTTCTGATCTGCATGCACAATATCTTTGACAACTTTTTGCAGCCTCAGCGCTAGAGCCTTGGCGAGGATTTTGATATCCGTATTAAGTAGGGATATTGGCCGATATGATCCCACTTCCAACAAATCCTTTCCTTTTTTTGGAATCAGGGTAATAATAGCTTCCCCCATAGTTTTTGAGACTGATCCTAATTCAAACCCAACTCTAAATGTTTCTAGTAAGCATGGGAGAATCTCTTTTCTATACTTTTTGTAGAAACTAAAAGGGAGTCCATCCGAACCCGGAGTGGAGTCCCTAGTACACTGATTTAGTGCCTCCGAGATTTCCTCTAATGTTAACTCCGAGTCTAGGTATTCTTTTTGGGCTTGGGATATAGTAGGAAACGTAACTTTCCCTAGAAACGCATCAATTTCCGTCTTCTCCATGTTGACCTGTGAGCTATATAAGTTGGAATAGAATCTACCAAATTCCTGTGCAATCTGTCCCGGAGCCCTCTGTATATTTCCCTCCTCATCCCTGATCGCAGAGATAGCCTTACTATTTGCCCTAGAGGTTTGAACCAAATTCGATAGTAATTTCCCGGGCTTACCCCCTTCCAAGAAATATTTTTGGCCCTGGAAAAAGACTTTGTGCTGTGCTTTCTGTTTTAAAAATTCCAGAAGCCTAGCCTTGGCTTCATTAACCTTCTGTCTATTTTCTTCAACCGGGGCAAAAATAAAGGCTCTCTCTAGACTCTTCAGCTTTTCTTTCAGTTCCCTTTCCTTGGCGCCAAATCTATTTCTGGCATATATGATATTCTTGCTATATATTCCACGGATGAAAGCCTTGAGGGAGTCCCAGACCCATCTACTATCGTTGCCTCTGCTATTTCTAGACCAGAATTCAATGATAATTGTTTCCATATTAATCTGAGATTCAAGGATCGAGATCCAATATGGATTGAGCCTAAACAATCGCTCTGTCCTCCCCTCATGTTTTTTAACCATGACCATAACTGGACTTTGTTTAGGCTCAATCCATATGGATCTCGATCCTTGAATCTCAGATATAATATGGAAACAATTATCATTGAATTCTGGTCTAGAAATGCAGAGGCAACGATAGTAGATGGGTCTGGGACTCCCTCAAGCTTATCCGTGGATATATAGCAGAATATCATATATGCCAGAAATAGATTTGGGGCCAAGGAAAGGGAACTGAAAGAAAAGCTGAAGATCTAGAGAGAGCCTTTTTTTGCCCCGGTTGAAGAAAATAGACAGAAGGTAATGAAGCCAGGTAGGTTCTGGAATTTTTAAAACAGAAAGCACGCACAAAGTCTTTTTCCAGGCCAAAAATATTTCTTGGAAGGGGTAAGCCCGGAAATTACTATCGAATTTGTTTCAAACCTCTAGGGCAAATAGTAGGCTATCTCTGCGATCAGGGATGAGGAGGGAAATATACAGAGGGCTCCGGGACAGATTGCACAGGAATTTGGTAGATTCTATTCCAACTTATATACTCACAGGTAACATGAGAAGACGGAAATTGATGCGTTTCTAGGGAAATTTACGTTTCCTACTATATCCCAAGCCCAAAAAGAATACCTAGACTCGGAGTTAACATTAGAGGAAATCTCGGAGGCACTAAATCGTGTACTAGGGACTCCACTCCGGTTCGGATGGACTCCCTTTTGTTTCTACAAAAAGTATAGAAAGAGATTCTCCCATGCTTACTAGAAACATTTAGAGTTGGGTTGGAATTAGGATCAGTCTCAAAAACTATGGGGAACTATTATTACCCTGTCCAAAAAAAGGAAAGGATTTGTTGGAAGTGGGATCATATCGGCCAATATCCCTACTTAATACGGATATCAAAATCCTGCCAAGGCTCTAGCGCTGAGGCTGCAAAAAGTTGTCAAAGATATTGTGCTGCAGATCAGAAAGGGTTTAATCCCAGATAGGAAATAAGTGATTGATGCTGAGGATATTTCAGCGATAGAAGGGGACAGGCGGCCACCCTCCATCCTGTCATTGGATGCCGTTAAAGCATTTGACAGGGTGGAGTGGGGGTTTTTATGGGAAGTTTTGGCTAGATTTGGTATAGGGAATAAATTATCAGCTTTGTAAAAGCATGTATAACTGCCCGTAGCAAGAATTAAAACGGGAGATATCCTTTCCAATCCTTTTTTTGACTAGGGCCTCGACAAGGCTGTCCCATATCCCCACTTCTATTTGCACTATATAGACCACTGGCTATGATGATTAGGGAGACCCCGAGATTCTGGGCGGGGTGTTGTTGTATAAGCGTATAAATCTGCCTATAGCTGACGACTGTCTATATCTGAGTGACTCCTGCAATCTGTCCAAGAGTATTTGATTTGGTTAGGGAATTTGGAGGTTTTCCGGACTGGATATAAACCGCAAAAATCAATATTGATGCCACTATGCCCGAAGTGCAAGAGTTTTTTTTGAGTAGGAATGAATCTCGTTGTGTTGATCAGTTCTACCTTGGTACAGTGGTTCAAAAAAATAGGTGATTTTGACAATATGAATTTGAGACCCCTGATACAAGAAGTAAGGTAAGTGACAACGTGGGCAAACTGCCCTTGACGAGAGCGATAAGATTGGTTAATTAAATGGTCCTACTTCCTAAAGTTCTATTTACCCTAATGGCTTGCCCTATCTGGATAGATGAAGGCTTTTTAAGTTGCTGGAAAAAATTCTGAATGATTTGCTATGGGGGAAAAGAGGGTTAGAATAAAGATGTGCTACCTATACAAATCAATTGAGAAGGAGGCCTTGGCTTACCATTCTTCAAGGGAACTACTTAGCAGCTCGGATAGGAAATTTGCGAATTGGGAGAAACATGTACTATGTCCACTGTGTCCCAGCTAGCGGAAGGTAAGAGTTAAGAACGCCTTTGAGTTGATGGAATCCTCTATCTGCTGGCTGAGCCATTTTCAAGATCGGTATTTGTAAATCACTTTTTAAGCATGGACTGAAGTCAAAAAATATTTGCACTACAAGTTTCCAGGAGAATCTATGTTATGGTTTAATGATAGCTTGCTGATATGCAATTGATACCGGACAATGGCTTCTGGATAAGAAGGGGGTTTAACATATTTCACAAGTGTGTTTTGATGAAAAAATTATAACTTGTTGAGGAGTTGAAAGGAAAATATGGGTTTACAGGAGGGGAGTGTTTTAGGATATGAATTAACTTTTCGCATGCACTAAGTAAATTTAGCACGGGTTAAAGGTAAAATGGAAGCGGATTGGGATAGTGAATTCGGGAAGAGTGGGGGAAAGTGTATAAAAATATAAACGTAGTTCACTTAATGGAATTATAGGATTACAAGTTAATATGGTTAATAGAATATATTATACCCCTGCCTTGCTAGCTAAAATAAAATCAGGAAGACTCAAGATGCTATAAGTGTGTATGATGGAAGCCAATTTCTACATACCACCTGGGATTGTCCGAGATTGGGAATTTTGGAAAGAGGTGTTGAGTATATTTCCGAGATTGTGGGTAGCAGGTGCAGCCAGTTAAAAACTGCTATATTGGGCTTTGTTGAGTATCCAGGGTTACTAAATCTCAAAGAAACCTATTTCTAAACTGATGAACATCGCATTGGTGTGTGTGGCACGTAAATGGGGGACAGAGAACCCCCATCAAAGGAACTTGGTACAATCTAACTTTGAGAGTGGGTCAGTTTGAAAAAATGTATTACAAAAAAATGGGCAAATAATCAAATGGCAGAGCATTGGTCAATGGCATTAAGATGGTTTAGTTTTATCGATATTGGAATTCTTTTTTTTTTTTTTTTTTTTTTTTTTTTTTTTCTCGTCTGTTTTCTTTCTTTCCTCTTTCTCTCTCTGGCTGGGGGTGGGGTGGGGGTGGTATGGGAGGGGTATGGGAGATAAGGTATTCAGTTGTGCATAAGTTTTGTATAAATTTCCATTTTCTTTGGCAATGAAGACCAGAGCTAAATATGGTGTATGTAAGAATTAAGATGATGTATGTTCTATTCATGGTGGTTGATAATACATTGTGATATTATGTAAAGAATTATATAACTTTTGTACAATTAAATAATTAGCATAATTAATAAAAAAAAAAAAAAAAAAAAAAAAAAAAAGGTTAAGCTTCTTAAGCGTCCTTCATCCAACCTTAACAGAACTGCTTGTATACTATAATTTCCCCAAATTTGGCTAAGGTGGGGGACACAAAATACACGCAGAGGTTATAATATTGTTATGTAGTTTGTTTATCAGTTCTATGCTTACATGCCCTTAGCCAGGTATAGTTTTAAAATGGTATCCCTATAAAAGGCTCTTAATGGTATAAATCTTCATTAGTTGACATAACTGAGGTTGTGACCCACAATCCATCAGCCATTTACGGCATAAGTCTTCTGGATCTGTAATAAATATCTTTCATGGCAAACCTTTAATTAGCCGATATATTTCTACAGTCACCCATAACTAGCTGATGGACATATGAATGGGACATTAGCTCAGTGATATTGTTACTTCAATGTGTGAGAAGTGGGGTTCCAGTTTTTTACCCATATCCCCACATCACTATGACATGTTACTTGTAATAGCCCTTAAATATATCCCTTTGATATACTGAACTTTTGTTTTGTGGTGTCTCCTCTGGCTATTTAACAACCTAGGTCATACAGGTTGGTGACAGTAAAGTCCGGTAATTGTTTTCTAGTACTTTATCCATTCTCACCGTGTCTTCATAGCAAGTTTAGAGAGGATGACCATCCAAAAATCTTAGCCATAAGTAGTTGAGACTCTGTGATCTCTGTAATTAACTGCTATACATCTGCACTTTCGACCGCTACAGAGTTAGACACACGCCTGCTCTCTTTCATGATGGCCTAACAGCTGATCATGAGTCAGGTGTCCAGCAGAGGAAAAAAGTGGGGGGGGGCAAAAAATCATTAGACTACCTCAATACTGCTTACAAAAATCCCAATTAATATTTTATGTCGTAGAAAGCCAGACACGGGTTAACAGACCCTTTTTGAAAGCCAGTTTTCATTGAAAAAATATATTCTAATACACATCGTAAATTTTATAATAAAGTAGTTTTTCTGTGTTCCTTTTTTTGTGTCTTTCCTTTCTTCTTTCTCCTAGTGAGCAATAAAACTGTACTCTGTAAATAGCAATCGGTAAGGGAAGGAGGCTAATTTATAATCCCTGCCATATCTAAATAATGTTACTCTTGTGATCATCCTCTAGGAGATGAGACTATGCAGGGCGTTCTCACGAGTTGATCACGAGACACTTATCACGATCCTTAACATCATCTCTCACATCAAGTTCTGGTTGTGGCATGTAGGATATTGCATGTGCCATTTGACTATTTTAAAAATGTTAAATGCATCAAAAAAGTGTTTTATATATTTCACATCTTAAAATGATTTGCTCAATTTCTTTATTTAATGCTCAGATACTGACATATATTGTTGCTGTGATATTGACTTAATAAACCGGTTTCCAGGATGCACATATTTTAGCAGAATGACACAATAAATGAAAGCTCCCATTTTTCTTCCTGAGCAAACCTGAAGACCCAGAGGTGATTTGGGATATCTGGACCGGATCTTGAAGCCAGGTTCCTTGTTGAAGAATTAAAGCTCGTTACTATTAAATTGCTGACATGATGCACCTTGCAACAGGCACTGGTAATGAATACGTTTTTACAAACCGTTTACGACCGTAAGTGACCTTCCTTCATATAGTTTGGGTAATCTTCATTTGTATTCTATCTGTCTATCACTTATTAAAGATGATATTGGAACTCAAAAACCTAATAAATCAATATTTCTAGTTTTTCATGGCAGTTTTTCATCCGTCCGAGTAGAACCTGGGGCCGTAACTGCAGTGTTATTACTGATATGGGACCCACAGTTTTCCGGGGGCCCCATCATCCAACCTGACAATAAGAATGTGGATGAATGTGGACATATATAATGCTGCACAATTGATCAGCATAATATGTATATACATGGCTGATGTATATATTCTGTAATATAGTGTGTATCGTGATGTGTAATATGTTGTCTTTGTATATGTGGTATGTGTGTTATTAATGAAGTACATCTGTATATGGCCTGTATTGTGTGTATATTTGATATGTAATGCTCCTATATTTGTTCAAGATTGTATCAATGTTTTGGTGCTGATGAATAACTATATATATGTGAGTGTAATATGCATTTTTGAAAGCAGGAACAGGGGCCCCATTCAGAATGCAAAAAAGAAAAAAGAAACATTTTTTTCAGCTCACCTATGGGTTCAATGTGGATGGCGATTCGTGGCTGCACGGACACCTAGGTTGGGGAACCATAAATACTCAGCCAAAGACCAAAAGTGTAGCCAGCTTCCACAAAGGCAAGTATAATGAAGTAAAAGTCCACTTTAATTTAGAAAAATAGCTGATAAAACATCACAGACTCCCAAAAAAACAAAAGAACAATAAAACTGACGTCGTTTTGGGCGCAAAAACGCCCTTATGTTTGTAGCCTGATACTGAATAGCAAGACTATTTAAGCATAAGTGGAGGAGTCACTTATACAACTGGGCGGAGATGTTGAAGCATGACAGAACAGCCCAATGAAGAACAAATAACAAACCAGCAACCATAATGTGGACCCACAGTAATATATATTAATAACGGATCATTATATCTTTTTGTGGTTTAAACCCGTGGAACCTTTGTTTGGGGGAGAGATCCAGAAAGCCCCACGGATCGCCAGCTGTCTGGTCCCAGTCTCCTCCTCTATGGGGGCGGGCAACGTTCAATGGGTATAAACATAGTTTAGAAACTCGCATGATGCATCTCTAAGAATTTTTGAGAGCCCCGACAGACACCTGAGGAACAAGGTGGTTGGTGTTTGGTGGCACCACTAATGTGTTCAGCCATGCGTTTTTTTGAGTGGGTCTAGATGGTGCAACCTACATATGCACGCGGTACGATGGGCAGGATGCTAAATACACGACTGATCACTAGTACATTAAGGTGAGTATAATGGAAAAGGATTGTTTAGTGACATGAGAAGAAAAAAAACAGACAGTTTTAGTATATACTTGGCATATGTTGCCGATATGACCACATGTATAGTGCTGCCTTGTTTGGAGCAATGTAGAGTTGGCATTACAGGAGGTAACAATATTAGGAGCTTCTATTTTACCCAAATATGGAGCATTTTCTTGAAATTTAACGTGCTACTGTATCTACACCTCAGACACGATTTTATCTTGATACAAGATAGGCAGAATGGGTTTTTTTATGATGTGAATGACATCATTATTTGTGGTTTATACGTGTCCCTGAAATGTAAATAGACACGGGTTGGTAGTGTTGCTTTCTGTTACCACTTTTTGAATGTAACACCACTCCTGTCTAGTTGTTTTATGTAAAGCTGAGGAGATGTGAGAAGATATTTGGCTTGTAGCCTCTCTAGCTCTAAGTCTATAGAGTTGGTATGTTTAGCCGTTCCCATAAAACCAAATTATTCGCACAAATTCGTTTAGCCAGCCCGGCTGTATCACCCTTGGTAAATTTTGTATAAATGAGGAGGATGGCAAGAGGTTGTCATCAGAACGGTAATTGTCCGAGGTGGGTTTTCTGTAGATGTTGGTATGAATGTGGCCCATAACGTGTCATCCATTAATCACATCCAAAATGGAATGAAGTATAGACAGAGAAAAGTAAAGTTAAGATTGAAGTGTTAGAGTTTAATTTCAATAAAGTGAGTTATATCGGTTTGTGGTCCAGTCCAGATGAGGAGGCCATCATCGATATAACGGCCATTCCATTTAATGTAATCAAATACATGTTGTCAAAAAGAAAAAAATTGTTGGTAAGTAAGAAGTATAACACATCTGTCTATCTTGTATCAAGATAAAATCTTGCCGAGGTGTTAGATAAGGAGTACGTTACATTTTCAGAAATGCTCCATCTTTGGGGTAAAATAGTAGCTCCTAATATTTTCACCTCCTGTAATTCCCATCTACATGGCTCAATACAAGGGCATCACTACATTTGGTCATATTTCGATGCAACCTATTTCAAGTATATTACTAAAACTTCTGTTTTTTCTCTCATGGTCACTAGGAAACTTTTTTCCATTTATACTCAACCTTATTGTACTAGTGATCATTTCGTGTATTTAGCATCCTGCTCATCATGTCAGCGTCAGTATGTATGTTGCCCATGAGAACCACTCAAAAAAGCGCATTGCTGAACACTTAGTGGTACACCAACCACTCACCCTTGTCCTAGGTCTGGTCGGGCTCTCAAAACAGTTCTTGATTGCATCATGGCGATGTTTCTACAAAACTAACTGTTATCCCCATAATGTCGTCAATAACACTCCTCGGTCTGCCACGCCCCGTGAGGCAAAGACAGTCAGAATCAGGGACTGCAAAAAACAAACCAACAACAAACGTACCCCAAGGACACACCACCAAAACCAAAACCACAACCACCCCCAACTTACGATTCCGGTGAGGCTTTTCTGGATCCTCTCTCCCTTCAAACAGGTTCCCACTTGGTTTAAACCACAAAAATGATCTAATGTATCTTATTAATATTAGATAATGGATGCGAACATACTCGTCCGAGCTTGATGCTCGTCCGAGTTGATGCTCGTTCGGCATTAGCTTACTCGAAACTGAACTACTGCTCGTTGCTCGGACGAAGACTTCGCCCGCTCGAGAAAATGGCATCTCCCTCCATTTTGCTTTTTGGCGGCCAGAAACAGAGCCAATCACAACCAGGAGACTCTGCACTCCACCCAGCATGACGTGGTACCCTTACACGTCTATAAGCAGTGGTTGGCTGGCCAGATCAGTTGACCCCTGGAATAGACTAGCCCCTGCCGCGCTGCTCGCGTCATTCTCCTTCTGGATGCCGCTAGGGAGAGGAGCTGCTGCTGGGTCCATGGAAAAGCGTTAGGGTGTTTTTCTAATTAGAATGAATTAGTTCGTGCGGAGTGATTCTACAAGAACCCACACCCTTCTTAGGGCTACAATAAACGGTTTATTTTTCCTTTTTTTGGTTTGCTTGTTGCGGCTTGCTGTCAACTATTAGTAGTGGCAGCTAGTACCACTATTGGTGCGTAATGTGTCAGGAGACTTGTGTTTAGCTCTTATGACACACACATATCAACCGCAATACAATACATAGCGTTATATTTCTTTTTTTTTTGGTTTGCTTGTGGCTGGGCGTGCTGGCATTAGTAGTGCAGCTAGTACCATATTGGGGAGTAATTTGCAGAGACTTTGTTTCAGCTCTTAGTGACACACAATATCCCCTCAAATAACACCGAAGTGGGACATTTATTAGGGGTTTGATTTGAATTACGCCGAGTCTGCTGATTTTTTTTTTTTTTTTTTACGTTTATTTCTTTTTAGAACTCACATTAATCTTCCAAGCAGTGTGGCTTTGAGTGTGGGCTTTTAAGAAAAATAAGCCTAGGAGAACCCAACGGCTTATTTTAGGCATACAATAGCGTTATAGTTTTCTTTTTTGTTTGCTTTTTTGTGCGCTGAAGCTCTTCCTTTCTTCCCGGTCTGGCATTTACCGCAGTTGCTAGTGTCTACGTATCCTAGTTTAACGGGTTCTGTCTTCACCTCTTTACCCCCCGTATATCTTGTGAGCGGAATTCCGTGCTGGTAGAGACTTGCGACCGGTTGTGTTGCTGCTAGTGACACCATATCCCCATCCACCTCCAACACCGAGTGGACAATTATAGGGTTTGATTGAATTAGGCCCACAGTCCTGCTGATTTCTTATTTTTTATACGTTTATTTACCTTATAACTCAAAAATCATCGGCACAGCACACATCCAGTTGTTTGCTGTCAGTGTGGTTAGAAACTAGTCCATATCGCTCTGTCCTCCCCTCATGTTTTTTAACCATGACCATAACTGGACCGTGATCGGATATGGAGTGAGCTTCATATTTCATTTTATGAATCATGCTAAAAAAAGAGGGATTCGCTAGACATAAGTCGATACGGGATAGCGTTCCATACGAACGGCTCACACAGGAAAAAGCTCTCCGGTTGCCGTACAATTTACGCCACACATCAACCCAATCTAACTCATCACAGAGACGTGCCAAGGGCTCACTCTTCCCCTGTCCTGGAGAGGGACTACCATTTATCGACAATCTGTCAAGATGGTTATCCATAGTGGAGTTGAAGTCACCCATAATCATAAGAGCACAGTTGTCTTTATGTTCCAAAAAAAGGAGCAATTCATGTAAAACCTTAAAATTAAAAGGAGGAGGATTATATATAAACGCTAGAATCACTATAGATCCATATAGTTTCCCGTAAAGGAAAATATATCTCCCCTCCTTATCAACTTTTTGCTGACTTATAACAAAGTCTATATCTGCGTGTACCAACACTGTGACCCCTCTAGAGTAGATGTTACCGAAGGAGTGAATTTGTTTAGTGGCCCATTTTTTCCTGAATCTGTATACATATTTTTCAGTTAAATGGGTTTCCAACAAGCAAACAATAGCTGGCAGATGTTTGTTCACAATGTCGAATACTTGGCTTCTCTTGATCTTATCACTGGCCCCTCGAATGTTCCATGTTAATATTCTAGTGGTGTCCACCATTCAGAAACATAAAAACAGAAAGAAAAAAAAAAAAAAGAGAGAGACCCCTTCCCTGCTGGGGAACCCCCACCCCTCCCCCCAGCCCCCCATATCCCACATGACCCGTCTTATTTCTTCTCAACAGGTCCCCAATACCTTAGTGTCGCCCTCCCACACCCCTCCTGCCCTTCCCACCCCCAGGTTTTACACATATAAATAGCGCAGAATGCGGGAACTCCCCCGAGTGCCTAAACTCGGATACCCTGTTTATCTAACCACCCGGAGGCCTCTTCTGGGTCCGTAAAAAACCATGTTCGTTCCTTAAATACAACTCGTAATTTTGATGGAAATAGCAACGAATATTGAATCCCAGCTTCTGCCATTCTTTTCTTTACTCCTTTAAAGCTAGCCCTAGCTCTTTGCGTGTCCCTGGAGAAGTCAGGGTATATTGAAATTTTCTCACCATTATAAGTTATTCCTGCCTTTTCTCTACATTTCCTCAAGATAGTGTCTCGATCTTGTGAGCTAATCAATTTGACCAAAATCGCTCTCGGGAGACTCCCAGGTACAGGTTTTTTTGATGGGACCCGATGTGCTCTCTCTACCCCAAACACTGCGGAAAAGACCTCCACCTCAAAAGTATCTACTAACCATTTTTCCATCTTCTTGGATAGGTCTCTGGGTTCATCTCCCTCCGGAAAACCTACAATTCTAACATTGGCTCTCCTTGATCTATCCTCCATATCCGTAATTTTTTGTTGTAACCCTGCATTCTCTTCTTTGATCTTTACAATGTCTGTCCTAAGGTCCTGCACTTGTAACTCCAGTTTCTTACAACTTTTTGACATTTCATTATTCTTATCCCTTATTTTATTCATTTCTTCCCTAATGAGTTTGATGTCAGAGTTCAAACTACTGATCTGTTCATTTACGTTGTCAATTGCCACCTTAGATTCCTCAACCGAACTTTTGGTCTCTTTGACAGCTGTCAATATTTCAGTGAGGAGCAGGTTCAGTTCTTGGGGGAGATCTTCCCTATGCAGTGTCTCAAGTCTGAGGCTCCCCTCCCCCCCTTGATCTTTAACTGCCTGTTTAGCGCTCATTTTGGTTTTTGGGGGTGGAGTTTTCCATATTTTATCCAAACCCCCTCCAGATTTTCTCACGCTTTTGGGGGGCATTTTCCCTCCTGCTAAGCTGTCCCCTGCTAACTAAGGTGACAGAAAAGAAATACGAGCCTGCAGGTCGAACTAAAAAAGCACAATAATCGGAGAAAAACAGTAATATCAGCCCGCAGTCCCAACTTTATCCACTATCTATAAAAGTAGATATAATGTTAGCAGTGCATATTGGACCACCCCTATAGCAAGCGTTTTTTTTTTTCCTTCCCAATGGTCTAATTCGGACTACCTTGGCGAGTTAATAATCAATCTAATACACTGTGCAAACCAATATCTATCATCACAGTTAAGCAGCCCTGGTAATAATCGATAGTGGTTGAAACGGTGTGGTCAGTCCTTCTATAGCGGAGTGACTCGAGAATTGAATGTTTAGTCCACAGTCATAATCAACACCCTTCGGTTACGTATAGCTCAGGCAACAACTTTGGGGTTCGATGTTAGTTCGCCACCATCTCAAGCGCCCTTAATAGACATTGGCAACAAACATCTGGCAACAAACATGTGTTAATCAATCATAACATTTCCTTATTCTTCTTCTCCTTTCATCCTTAATTTTCCCCTTTAAACCAGGTATCGGACATCCGAACAAGGGGCAGCTCCGGAATGTATGCATTAATCAACTGTTAATCCATTAAAGCAGCCACACGCTGGCATATGTGTTAGTCCATTATTAAACCATTAGAACCGCCAGCAGCTAGCATGCATATATTTCAACGGAGTTAGTGCCGTGCTAGTAAGCAATATTAGATAATCTGTTAGTTATCTGCTAGTTCATTAGCCATCAACCTGCGAGCCGTGTCCAGAAAATCACACATACACATTGTTGGCATGGGAAAAGCAATTAGGCAGAGCCGTGCATGGCCAAAAAAAAAAAAAAAAAAAAAAAAAAAAAAAATGCATGCATCAATCCACTGTTAGTCCTTTAAAGCAGCCACAAGCTAGCGTGTGTGTTAGTCCAATATTAGTCCATTAGAACAGCCAGCAGCTAGCATGCATATATTTCAACGGAGTTAGTGCAGTGCTAGTAAACAATATTAGATAATCTGTTGGTTATCTGCTAGTTATCTGCTAGTCATTAGCCATCAAACTGCCAGCCGTGTCCAGAAAATCACACATACACGTTATTGGCGTGGAAAAAGCAGTTAGGCAGAACCGTGCATGGCAAAAAGAGGAGAAAAAAAAAAAAAAAAAAGAGTTAGAGGAGATCTCACCAAGTGCTTCACTCGTCAGGTCTATGATGCTGTCCTTTTCCAGGTGCCAACAGTCTGTCCTTCACTGACATATCCTCCACCAAACTCCTGGTGGCATTTACATGCTTGCAACCAATGAATCTTGCCACCGACAGCTTAGCCTCTCGTCCCTTCGTTCACTTGTGTTCACGTGCGTTGCCCTGAAGCAGACCTCCAGGAAGTCCCAGCGTTGAACACGGCTGTAGCAACGAGGAAGCCGCCGGACTTCTCTCGTGCAGCAGCCTCAGTCCATAGGATTAGTCCCCAGTTCCAGATCTCCGTCAGCCACCTGCATGGAGGGCTGCTGTCAGGGCTCCACGCCAAACCGAAGGGGTAGGAGCCTGGGGTAAGGAGCCAAGAACAGGCACCACAGGGAGAACGCCGCGGGAGTTACATGCCGGGAGGTGAGAGACAGGAGGGGGCGGGAGGCGCGGCCCTGACGAAAACCTCACGTCATGCCGTCACACTTTTTTTGTATATTTTGGGGGTCGTACACCGTACACTAAAAATACTATAATATTTTTATTCTCCAGATCACTACGATTACGGTGATACCTCATTTATGTAGTTTTTTATATATTTTACAGGAAAAAAACAAATATAAAGAAAATCTCATTTGTTTTTGCATCGCCATCTTTTCGGAGATATATACCTTTAATATTTTTTGGTTGACAGTGCTAGTTTAGGGCTTATTTTTTACGTGTTGAGTTGTCCTTTTCAGTGGTACCATTTTGGTGCACATAACTTTTTTTTGATCACTTTCTAGAACATTTTTGTGAAGGGATTTTATGAAAATGTAAAAGAAAATCTCATTTGTTTTTGCATCGCCATCTTTTCGGAGATATATACCTTTAATATTTTTTGGTTGACAGTGCTAGTTTAGGGCTTATTTTTTACGTGTTGAGTTGTCCTTTTCAGTGGTACCATTTTGGTGCACATAACTTTTTTTTGATCACTTTCTAGAACATTTTTGTGAAGGGATTTTATGAAAATGTAAATTTTTGGCGAGTTTTTCGCGTTTTGTTTTTACGGCGTTCACCGTATGGGTCGAATAATGTTTTTGACTTATTGTACAGATTGTTACGGACGCGGCGATACTAAATATGTGGGGTATTTTGGTGATTTTCAGGTTTTTTCACTTTATTAGATGTGCATAAGGAATGTTTGTGTTTAGGGGACTTAAATTTATTATTCAAAAGTGTGTTGAATTAGTGTTTTTTACTTTTTTTCTTTACTTTTACAGGTTAGCTTCAACAAGTGATCCACTGATCACTTGTTCAAGCTATTCTTCACCTAATACAGTGTAATACAGATGTATTAAACTGTATTATGTGACACACTGAGCATGCTGCACATGCTCAGTGTGTCACAGCCGGGTCCTGCCAGAAGGCAGGACCCGGCTCCCGGTGATCACTTTCTAGAACATTTTTGTGAAGGGATTTTATGAAAATGTAAATTTTTGGCGAGTTTTTCGCGTTTTGTTTTTACGGCGTTCACCGTATGGGTCGAATAATGTTTTTGACTTATTGTACAGATTGTTACGGACGCGGCGATACTAAATATGTGGGGTATTTTGGTGATTTTCAGGTTTTTTCACTTTATTAGATGTGCATAAGGAATGTTTGTGTTTAGGGGACTTAAATTTATTATTCAAAAGTAGCTTGCATTTTTTATAACGTTTTGAAAACACATTGCAAACACATTTTCCTCTTATTTACTATTAACATTTTATTCACAAAATAAAATTCTGTTTAAATTGGTTTAAGATGTGAGGCAACCTACATCACTGTCAATCACAAGTCAAAAGACAGGCGTAAGTTATAGCTGTGCGGAGTTGTCACAAATGCACTTCATTGTAAAGGTATTTACTATTCAGTCCATGGGCTTGGTTCTACAGTTTTTCTGTGCACAAACATGACATGTCTCCATACATAGCTCCCAATACTCACGGTTTCAGCGGGAGAGTTACCTTTTTGAACTCGGGGACCGTTCACCCGAAGCATTGGGTCCCACGTTTTTTACTGTTGTTTTTTGGCGCATTCCAAAGGCATAAGCTTGAAACACATGCTTAAGTCACGTGCGTTTTAGAAAATGCTATAGAAAAACACGCTGTTCCCATCGGATGTGAATTCAGGCTGAGGCCTTTGGAAGGCGTTGAAAAAAACGCACCAGAAAACGGAGTATGTATGTTCCATGCAGCTACTCTGCCATCGGGGGCGGAGTGGAAAAAGAAGCACGAACTTTCTGTGGTGGCCAGCACTCACTGGGGTGTCATGCCCCTATGTCGGCACTCCGTCTTTCTGGACAAGCCCCGTCACTCGACTGACCGTCACAAAGCCCCACCCCTTTCTGCGGCCTCCAGGCAAGTAAGCTTGCATCTGGAAGGGTCCTTTGTCCCCCAGTTTCCATTCCAAATTTATTCACAATCTTAACCAATAATTCATAAACTCATTTACTCAACATTTTTCACATGTGAGTTCCCCTTCTGGACCTTCTTCTACAGCGAGATACAAAACAATGAAAATCGAAGGACGGACATCTTAGCAAAAAACATCCGGAAATATCTCCCTACATGCCTCGTTGCCATCCTCACCATGCATTACCTAAAGGATGAATGCATAGGGGCCAAAAGGAGTCTGGTTCTTAACTAGAAAGATATGGAGATAAAGCATCTCAGTCATACTTTAACCGTTTACAAGCAGAGGGTATAAAGACATTGTTCAGAAACAGTCCACATAATAATAAAAAGTTACTTTTGTTACTTACAGTTTCAACAACAAACAGTAGAACCATATTGATCCATCCTTAACTGTAACATACCATCTTATATAAGGCTAAAATTGGCACAATCTTAAAGCTGGCTGTCATATGTCTCAGAAGGCCAAACACCATGGGTGGTATACCTTAGCTTCACTCAATTCACTAAGCTACAAATCACATGGATCCCTCACCGGCGTTACACTGTAATAACGATGAACATTATGCACTATCTTGTACAAACCAGAATCATACTCTTCATAACACGGCCCATATAAATCAACCTTATTACCTGGCCTTCCCTCATCTTCTCTCACAATCACGCACGGCGCGACAGACACCTGAGAGCGCAGACGGCAGAGAGCATACGTAGGGTGTGAACATCAGAAAAATTAAAACCGTGATGCGGAGCACTTTATGGAAGTCCAGCAACAATATGTACACCCTCAATAGGCACATTACAGCACCAACGGTCAGGAGGATACCCTACCTGGAGCCTTCAAGCACTTAAGACCATCGATTCAGGTAATCCGGGACAGGATATGAGGTCTACCCATCGGAAAAAGTGATGAAAATCGAAATAAGAGGAGGAGACATGGCTCCCACAACGTCCATGTAAGAGAATCAAGTTGGGAGCTAAAGGGTATTCTCGTCTGGCATCACCATTGTTTAATTAATCTGCCATATGTAAAACATTTCTCCATTTATGTTAATTATAAAAAAAATGTTCTGTGTGAAGTAATTTCATTAAATGTTGTCATTTGTCCCTTCGAACGAAAATAGCTTCCTCGGATACGGCCACCTCTCGTGGATGATGCACAAAGAAAACAAAAGAGTTTTGTATATGAACTGATGTGGTTACTACATGTCCCCACAGCCGTCATGCCGGTAATGAGTGAACCAGGAGGTCAGGCCGGAACTCTATAGCGAAAGTCTGGCCACTGCTGCCAGAGTGTGACGTGGTCGTATCTGAGGAAGCGACTCGTTTCTAGGGGAAAAAGACCATCATGCTTACAATTTATGAGCAATTTATCTTCACACAGGCAGAAAATTTTTTTTAATAAAATCCAATTGAAGAAATGTTATATATGGAACGATTAGCGTGAAAAACTGAATGTGGCAGTGCCCAAAGAGAATACCCCTTTAACTCTGAAACAAGGATCCCTAAAGGCAGAAACTATCGCCTGGACCTCAGGATACTTATTGACTTTACCAAGCTCATTAGGCCGGCGCCTAACAGCATTATGAGTATATTTACCGTTTCCTCATCGATCAACGTGATTCTCCAGCGGGGTGTGTTCTTTCAGTCATCCGCTGTCGCGTAGACTCTATTCCATTGTTGACCATTGACGTAGATAGCTTTGACCGCCCATTTGAATTATATCATTTAGTAGTGCCGATCCATCTTTTAATTGTGCATTTGATTATATATTACATGTATATATCCCATGAGATATCCTCTCAGTATTGCATTTTATATTGGTATTCCCTGCATGGCATTGTGATATTTTTAAGTGACCTTTAATAAAACAAATGTTTTTATATTTTTCCTTTTTGGAACCCACACGTGCTCGATTTTTTTACTATTAACATAGAAGGATGGAGGTCAGATCAGGCTCCTATATGAGGCGGGACGGCAGGGCCCCAATATAGAGGATGGAGGTATGAGGACACATATGAAGGAGGAGGTCAGAGGCCACAATATGGAGGATTAGTTCAGAGCGCCACAATATTGGAGGATGGAAATTCCGAGACACAGATGGAGGATGATGGAGACCAATGGATGGAGGGTAAGGAGCCATACAGTATAAAGGAGGAGGTCAGAGGCCACAATATGGAGGCGGAGGGTCAACCAGGCACCAATATGAGGATGGAGGGGTCACAGGGCCACATATAGAGAGATGGAATGTCCAGGTACACGATGTCGTGGCCACGATCCTACACTATTCGGGAGGAGGGTGCACCGAGACCACCGGGCTGGATGACGGGTACAAAGACAACAATCAGAGGATGGAGGGTCAGAGACCACCCATAAAAGATAGGTCCGAGGGCCATAATATGAAGGATTGGAGGTCCGAGCTAACTGGTGGTGGGAGGTTCTCGAGGCCCACATATGGAGGTCAGAGGCCCCATAGTGGATGGAGAGATGGAGATCAGAGGTATAATTCACTCCCCAGCAGGATGGAAGTAGAGGGACAATATGACGGATGGAGGTCAGAGGCCACGCTATTACGGATGGGTGGAATGAGGTCAATAAGGGTGAGGGGGTTTTCTTGGGCTGGGTGGAAGGACTGGATGCCTACATATAGAGGAGTGGAGAAGACAGGGCACAATATGAGGAGGATCGGGGCGGACTAGAGGAGGGGTGGCCACAATATATGAATGTCAGAGAAAATAATATGAGGCGAGGATGGCGGATAGGAAGCCACAAATATGCAGGGGAGGGGCGAGGACAGGTGGTCACATTGAAGGGATAGATAGGGACGAGAATGGCCCAACGTTAAAAGGAGGCTGGGAAGAATGAGACCCACAAGTATCGAGGAGGATGGAGAAAAGGAGCCATAACATAAGGAGGATGGAGGGGTCGGTAAGAGAGAACACAAGAGAGGAGGATGGAGGACAAGAGGCCACAATATGAGGAGGATTGGAGGATAGAGAGGCCAAAAGACTGCAAGCGGAGGAAGGAGGACCAGAAGGGCATATATGAGGATGGAGGACAGGCGGGCAATATATGAGGGGATGGAGAGGATAGGGGCCACAATATGGGAGGACAGGGGGAAGAATAATAGGAGGATGTGAGGACAGGCGAGCGCCCACCACACGCACACGCAACGGAGGAGGGAGGACAGGGGGCCCCAATATTAGGAGGATGCAGGAGAGGATGTAGGTGGCCACAATATGATGAGTAATCGAGGAAGGGGTCACGATCTGAGGAGGATGGGGACAGGAGGTCACAATATGAGGGAAGGAGGAAGAAGTACACATAATAGGGAGTGGAGGCCAGGATGGGTCACAATTAAGAGATGGAGGACAGAGGCCACCATATGAGGAGGATGGAGGACAGAGAAGGTCCACAAGAGGAGGAGGGGATGGAGAGACAGGAGGTCACAATATGAGGAGGATGGAGGACGGAGGTCACAATATGAAGAGGATGGAGGACAGAAAGAAGTACACACTAATGGGAGGATGGAGGCCAGCGGCCCCAATATAGGCAGGATGGACGTTCAGAGGTCACAAATAATAGGGGGCTAGAGAACCCCAGTGGCTACATTACGGGAGCCTATGGAGCAGGGAGAGCCACAAATAGAGGAGGATGGGGGGAGTCACCATATGAGGATGGATGAAGGAGAGTGGCCACACTATGAGGAAGATGAGGGAGTAGGCCACAATATGAAGAAGATGAAGGAGGAGTAGCCACATATGCGGAAGATGGAGGACAGGAGGTCACAATATGAGGAGGATGAGGAGGGACAGGAGTGGCCACATATGAGGAGGCGGAGACAGGAGACACCACAATATGATGAGGATGAAGAGAGGAGGGCCACAATATGAGGATGGGTAAATGCGTTTTGAAACACATTGCAAACACATTTTCCTCTTTATATTACTATTAACATTTTCATTCACAAAATACATTACTGTTTACATTGTGTTTAAGATGTAAGGCAAATAACCTCACCTGTTAATCACAATCAAAAGACAGTGCGTAAGTTAATAGCTGTGCGAGAGCTTGTAACAAATTGCACTTCATTGTAAAGGTATTTACTATTCCATGTCCATGGGCTTGGTTCTACAGTTTTTACTGTGCACAACAAATGACATGTCTCCTATACATAGCTCCCAATCTTTTAAGTGCTTGAGCTTGCGACACAATTTGAAAGTTAAGTCCCGCGCTCAGTCAAAATCAGTCAGTATAGCATCCAGGAACAAATCCAGCACTTTCACGGGAGATGCAGATAAAATCAATGATTCTTTATTTCCAAGCTTTAAAATCCATAATACAGCAAAGTGAAAATGGCACACATCAGACCTTCACGTTTCGTCATACTGACTTAGTTATGGTCTATTGAAAACAGAGACACACCTCACCTATTTCAACCCTATGTTCCACACCTGTGAAATCAGGAAAAAAGTCATGTCCTGTCCATTTCCGTGGTGTTTCCATCCTTTTCTGAGGTTCCCAGGTGTTTGGCCAAGCTTCCCTGTGCAGAGCCTTGGTCCCCTTGAAAAATGCTCGAGTCTCCCATTGACCTCAATGGGGCTCGTTATTCGAGACGAGCACTCGAGCATCGGGAAGAGTTCATCTCGCCAAAAACGCATCAAAAAATGAACCACAGCGCATCGTGTGATTGCGCCCTCAGGTCGCATTCATACTTTGTGTTTTGGTTGCATTTTTATAGCGTTTTGAAACACATTGCAAACACATTTTCCTCTTTATATTACTATTTCTGCAGTGTCTCAGTTTTTCCACAGCACTTTAATGCATTTTCAATGCCCATTCAATGCGTTTTTTTCAAGTGGAGAAACCATGCGCGTGTGTGAAATGGACTCAGGACTGAGCTATATCTTTTATGTCAATTGATGCGTGAAAAACCATTGCATTGCTGGCACTGCAAGTGCTCTCGGTGTGATGCGTTTTTTTTGATGCATCTCCATAGACTGGGGGTGCGTTGTGTAACGCGCGGATGACGGCAAAAGTACACATGTCGAGATTGAGACGCGCATATTACAAAAAAACAGCGGTGCGTGGTGCGTGAAAAACAATGCAAGATGAACAGACCCATTGATTACCAATGGGTCAGAGTGCAATGCAAGTTACCTGGCGTCAAAAGCACGCACAGAAAACGCGCGTGAAAAAACGCAAGTGTGGAGAAAGGGGCCTTAGCTATGGTCTATTGAAAACAGAGACACCCTCACCTATTTCACCCTATGTTCCACACCTGGGAAATCAGGAAAAAAGTCATGTGATGCAAAAGGTTAAAGGCACGCAGGATGTTTGACTGCACGCAAAACAAATGCTATAGATGCTGTAATGTTCAAATAAAATGTTATATCATATAGTATTTGTAATGATGTATACATAAGTAATTATTAAAAAAAAATAAAGTGAAAATGTGACGATGTGATATACCAAAAATCTCAGAGCACAATTTAAGGGTTAAACTTCGAACCTGAAACTTAGCAGAATACATGATGAGCGGTGATTGGTGAATATATGAGAATATTAATCCCAGGAGCCATGGGGTATGTGAAATATTTTTATGTAAACAAATTTGTAAAAATCCGCAAACACCTGTCACAATTAACAATTTGATAACCAAACAATCTGGTTTAAAAATATTCTTATTCGGCTATTGTTTATGAAATAAAGTGTTAACCTCCCATACGTCTTATGTCTATGTTGAAATACATCATCCAAACATATTCACATTTAAATACATCATATATTATGGACAAATCAACAACTACTACTATAATTTGTGTTTATCATTGTTTCCAGATTATAATACAATAAATTCAAGTGAACCTATGATCCTACATTACTCTTTTTTATTTTTACAGTCTATGTCCTACATTAGATTGTTATCAATCTGAACTCAATTGTATGTGATGCCTGTTAAAGAAAAAAAGGGGGGGGGCTTATTTTGTCACGTGTAACTAATATAAGGTCTTTCCTTAAATTCATACCCAAGGGTTGTCTACTTTCTAATACAAAGATCAAAAAGCTCCCTATTCAATAATTCCTTTTGGTCCTCTCCCTATGGGGCGATGCAATTTTTCAATTCCTTTCCCGAGAAAGAAGCTGTATCCCTATTATGGAATTCCCAAAATGCTTGGAGGCAGCTGATATGTTCTCCGATGTATTGGAATATCTGACAAAGACTCTTAATCGAATTTTGAGGGGAATGTGGTACATCCCACGTATTGTAGTAAAGTTCACAAGCATAACATACACGACAAACGTTGTGTTGCAATTATATATGAACCCCTTATGTTTGTAACATTTACAAGCTTGTTACAAATCCTCAGTCTTCAAAAAATTGCATGTTTACAGACTTTGTGTCACACTTGTGGTTCCTGGAAATTTTAACCATGATAGTCTTTTGTGTGGACTTTTAAACAGGCTTGGCTGACTGGTTACCAATAGTGGGGGCTCGTCTTGTACTAAATTGTTATTCCTCTTAAAACTCTTTGCAACCCCCCATCCTGTTCCGTATGGGTATGTATTTTTTAATTATATTTTTTTTTTAAAGGAACCTACCATTTCAACATCGGTAGGTTTTAAGCTGCAACCACGGCACCAGCTAAGGGGAGTGGTGCCGGTGCTAGTTCGTAGTGTTAAAACCGCTGGATCGAGGTTTAAACACTTTTTAAACTTTATAGCACAAATTGCTTCGGCGCCTCTGCCGTGCGCAAGAGCTCGTCGGAGAGCGCAAGACATACGGAAAGGCCGTACTGGAGTGGCACCCGCATGCCGCACTGGCTTCGCGAGCAGCGCAGAAGCGGCTTCTGCTAATAAAGTTTAAAAGTGTTAACAACCGCGTACAGGGGTGTGGTTGTAACAATAACGAAACAAGACCGGCACCAGCTCACCCTGAGTGGTGCTCGGTGTTTGTTTTACAGCTTAAACCTCACATTTGAAAATGGGTTAGGTTTCCTTTCAATGTTTGCTAGATGTCGCCGTAACAAACTAAACTGGTGGCTTTGGATCACAAAAGCGGCTACCGAGCTTTTTATAGGTTTGATCAGATTTTTTAACAAAGTCTCTCTTGGCAATTTTTTTGAAGGGGCTGTCCCAGTGCGTTTGCAAACGCGAGATGCAGACAAAACGCGCCCCACCGGGAAACGCCTGCGATCGGGAACGAGCCACCGGCGTTCTGCGTTACTTTAATGCAAAACACCGATGGCTCGTACCTGATCGCAGGCGTTTCTTCGGTGGGCGCGGTTTTGTCTGCGTTTGCAAACGCAACGTGGGACCGCGCCCTGACTCTCCCATTGGCATTGTTCAGACTAGCATGAGAATATTGGGGGACATTTAATATGGTGTTTCCGCCAGTTTTGTGGCGCTTTCACCAGCATTTCTGCTCTCCTACCTATTTATTAGCTGTCGGGGACAGAAAAAATGACTTTTTCCGTCTGCTCTGACTCTTCTCCGAAAAGGGGCGTGGCTTTGGCGGAGTGGAAACTCAGACACAATTAATATGTGTCACAGCCCTTTTTGGGCGCTGTAAACTGGCGGAAAGTAGACCAAAAGAAAACTGGTCTAGCAGGGACTGTTGGACACATTTCTGGTGCTCGGGACAGATTTTGGTCCCAGGGACAGAAAATGGTCACGGCGCCAGAAATGTCTCTGCACAGCTCTACAATATTAAATGTGTATCTTCTTTCCAAGAGCAGGTCGGTAACAAAGCCAATGCAGACACTGACACTTTAACCCCTTAATGACCGCCCTATTGGGTTTTTACGGCGGTCATTAAGGGTACTTCTTCTGATGCGACGCCTTTCTACGGCGGCGCATCAGAAGAAATTTTTTTAACCGCCCCAAAAAACATATAAGGAGACATATAAACGACTCAAAAACGTCAAATCATAACACAAAACCCACATATATAGTATCACCGACGTCCGTAAACAATCCATAGATAAAACTAAAAACTATTGAACTCATATGAGGAACGCCCCGTAATCGTCGTAAAAAGAAAATTGTAAATTATAAAAACCACGCAAAAAATTATGATTTTTACCTATTATATCCCACTTAAAATGCAAATAAAAGTGGGGATCAAACAAAAACATATGTACTTCAGAATGTACCTTTGCAAAAGAACAACATGTCCCGCAAAAAAAAAACAAGCCATCACCAGCTCTGTAGCCAAAACGTAACAATGGTATGCCAAGTGGAACGACGGCGGATGCAAAAATGATAGATTTATCCCACATTAGGGTTTTATTTGGCAAATTTAGTAAAACATAAGAAAAATATTCATGTTGGTATCCCGTAATGTATCGACCCATACATAGAATAAAGAAACATGATATTAGGATATACGGTGAACACGAAAAAAAAAAAAAGTAAACAATCCAGTACAGAATTGTTGCTTTTCTACTCATGACCTCAAAAAAAAAAAAGTTCCCAAAAATTTTCAACAATAGGACGGAAAGCAGAAAGAAACCAACCCCAAAATGGTAACACTGGAAAAAGCATCTCGTCCCGCAAAAAAAATGCCGGCAATGGCCAAATAACGGAAAAAAAAAAAGCGAAAATTTTATAGGCCTTCAAAAGGGGGGCGGGCAACGAGGAAAACTTTAAATCCTGGCAAGCCTGCAGGGTGCTCCTCCCTTCGCGTCCTCTTCTGCTGTGCCCCCAACACAAATAGAGCCCACGATGTGGCGGAGGTCACCGACTCAGGAAAATGTAGAACCTAATTGTATGGTGAGTTTTCTCTTTTTTTATTTGGAATAGTGTTACAATTTAGGCTTACAATGAACCGTATATACCCAAAATTTGACCATTACTAAATTTCCACCGTTCCATTTGAGTTAATACTATGAAGATCTCAAGGGGGTTAACAATCTTTGCCTCCTAAATGTAGCTGTTTCTTGAAGGTTGAGGGATGCAGAAGATTTGGGGGGGGGCAAGGTGTTATATAGGGGTTTTGGTTGCCTCAATATGATTAAATTTGATTTCAAAACAGTATTATCCCAAATAGTCAATTCTTGAAAATAGGAAAAATCGTTTATTAGATTTGTAGGCCGCGTGCCGTCAAATAATTATCCAAAACATTTCAAAAATATTTGAAAATGTGAAGTAGACAAATGGGAAATGTATTCTGCAAGTTATTTAGTGGTAAATCATTCTGCCTGAAAACGCGGGTGATTTTGAATTCGAAAATGCAAATTATTTTTAAAAATTTCATCATTTTTTCTTTTTTTTGTACATAAACACAACATTTCAGCCAAAATTTACCACTACATTGAAGGTACAACATGTGGGGAAAAAAAACAATCTCAGAATCCCTTTGAGTAAGTAACAGTGTTCAAAGTTATAAACCATTATAAAGAGACGCAGGGTCAGAATCTAAAAAAGGGACTGAGGCTTAAGCTGTAAAATGGTGCGTCCCCTTAAGGGGTTAAATACCTTTAAAGGAAATTAGTTACCCCGTTGGAGGCTGAGTGAATAGAGGAAGACAACTTACGGTAGCAGACACAAACAGGATAATCATTCAGGAACCCAAAACACATACGCATGCCACACAAAACCATAGATGGGGCCTATACTGGATCAGGAGGAGCAGCCAGACCCCCAACTGAGGATGACACCCAGCCAGGATTTGACACTTAAAGGGAACTGTCACCGAGAGCACCTACTTTTCACTCCAAAGCCCGTTCGCAACATATTCACGGCCTTTGAGGCAATCTGCTTTTCTGCCTTCTTAAGCATTTGTCATGACAATATAATTTGTGTGTTATAAAACTTACCTTGTTAGATGCGGAATAAGGAGTTTAGACCAATGCGCTCGTTTCAGTGAGGTCCTTATGAACATTTTCTGTTAAATATAACTTACACTTACCCAACCTGCCAGAATTTTGGTGCAGTGCATGCAGGGATTAGGGCTTTGGTTTGCCATGCATTTCAAAAAAACATGCAGATTGTGGGAGCATTCAGACTGCTCAGCACAGTCGCAGGAACACTCATCTCCCTCTCTGATGGGCGAGATGCGGCGAGGGGCTATTTAACCTCTCTTCTTCCAGTCCCCCACAGGAATCAAGGGAAGTTGGATTGTGAAAAATAAGGACATAGGCACTTGCGCTTGTTCACAATTTTTCAGCCAGAAGGAGAACTGCGCCAGAACACCATCTATTCATCTCGTCGAGCCTATAGATAGTTATGCGCTTTAGCATCAACTACCGATGGTGAGAGCCACACACATACCAAACTTCTTCTTACTACAAGTATAGTGAAACAACAGAGGTTTTTTGCCCTGTTGACAGACGTTTTTCATTAGTTTTTCGCCATTCTTCACCAGAACATCAGGGCATCATCAGGTGGGCCGTCATGGGGGTCCAGTGGATGGAAATTCAAATGTTTTGTGGCGTAACACAATCATGTCTTAAAGGTCTGCCTCAACTATTCCATGGACTGTAGTCTTCAAACTACAACATTTATATTATTGTGTTTGAAACCCAATTCACTAAAAACAAAATAATTTAAAAAAAATTTGAAACTACACAATTAACAACCTGGCTCCTTTTTTGTTTTTGCGTTTCCATTTTTCACACCCCTCAAAAATCATATATTTTTAATTTTCCAGTGTACAGAGTCTGTATGGGCTAGTTACGCTGCTCCACGAATGCACGTTTATAAGTGAGGTTATTTAACACCTACGACATGTGACGAAGTAGGGTGGCCAGTTTCATCAAGGATCAATCGACAACGAAGGGTTATAAAGTACCCTAGGGCAGTGATGGCAAAACCTTAAGAGACCAAGTGCAAACCAAAGTCCATGTATAATCGCAAAAGTGCCAACAAGCTATTAAGCCTAAATTACCGACAATTATAACTCTGCCTACAGTGAGGAAAAGGAACATTCCCGCCACGCGTAAGGAACAACTAAACGCCATGCAGTGAGGAACACTACCCATACAGTGAGGAAATAATACCGCCATAAGTAGAAGAAATACTACCCCCCATACAGTGTAGAAATATTCCCCCAAAAACAGTGCAGGAATACTACCCTCATACACTGAGGAATGTACCACCATACAGTGAGGAACACTACCCCATACAGTGAGGAATAATACGCATAGACAGTGAGAAAACAATACAACAGTGAGCGACATACCGCCTACACGCGGGAACACTAATCGCCAGCAGTGAGGAACACTCCCCCATGCAGTGAGAGGAAATTCCCCCCATTACAGTGAGGAATAATACCCCCATTAGTGAGGAACACTACCTCCATACAGTAAGAAAATACAGCCATACAGTGAGGGAACTATACCCCATATAGTGAGGAATATACCCCCATACAGTGAGATTCTACCTCATACAATGAGGAACAATACCCATACCAGTGAGGACATACTACCCCATACAGTGTTGGGGAATACTACCCCCATACAGTGAGGACATTTACTGCATACAGTGAGAACACTACCACCATTACAGTGCGAGGAACACTACCCCATACAGTGAGGAACCACTACTCCCTATACATGAGGAATATAACGATACAATAGGAGGAATACACTTCCAAAGTGAGGCCATAAAACACTACCCCCAATATACTACCCCAACAGTAGACCCAAGTGAGGAATAATACCGCCATACAGTGAGAAATTACCTACCCTCCATACAGTGAGAAATATTCCCCAAACAGTGGGAGGAAGACTACCCTTCTATCAGTGAGGAATACACCACCATACAGTTGATGGAACACTCCCCCCTACAGTAGGAAGTAATACCGCCATAAGTGGGAATACTATACCATCAAGAGGAGGACACTACGCCATGCAGGAGGGAACACGAATGCCATGCAGTGAGGAACACTCACCCCATGCAGTGAAATATTACCCCCATACAGTGAGGAATACTACCCCCAAATAGTGAGGATACACTACCTCATCACAGTAAGGAAAAAATACCGACATAACAGTGAGAAATATCATCCCCATTCAGTGAGGAATATTACCCACCACAGTGAGGATATACATACCCATCATACAATGAGGAACCACTACCCGCCATACAGTGAGGAATACTACCCCCTACGTGAGGATAACTACCCCATACAGTGATGGGACATTATGCCTATCAGTGATGAACCTACACCATACAGTGAGGAACACTACCTCCATACAGTGAGGAACACTACTCCCATACATGAGGAATATAACCGAATAAAATGAGGAATAACTACTTCCATACGTGAGGAGTTCTACCCCATACAAGTGAGGAACCACTACCCCATACAGTGAGGAAAGTACCGCCATACAGTGAGGACGAGAAATATTACCATACAGAGAAATATACCCCCCCCTCAGTGAGAATATTCCCCCAAACAGTTGAAGAATACTACCTCATACGTGAGGAATACTACCCTCATACAAGTGAGAATATACCCACATACAGTGAGGAAAACTACACCCCATACAGTGAGGAATAATACGCCATTACAGTGAGGAACTATATTACACATACAGAGAGGGACACTACGCGCATACAGCGAGGAACACTACGCATGCGGAGAACACGAATGCCATGAAGGAGGAACACGGAAATGCCATGCAGGAGGAAAACTACCCCCATGCAGTGAAAATATTACCCCCCATACAGTGAGGAAACACTACCTCCACATTAGGAATAAAATACCGCCATACAGTGAGAAAAGAAAATATCACCCCCATTCAGTGAGGAATATTACCCCCATACAGTGAGGAATACTACCCTTACACAATGAGGAACACTACCGCCATACAGTGAGGAATACTACCCCCATACAGTGAGGAACACTACCCCCATACATTGAGGAATATTAACCCATACAATGAGGAATACTACTTCCATACAGTGAGGAACACTAACCCCATACAGTGAGGAATAATACCGCCATACAGTGAGAAATACTATCCCCATACAGTGAGGGACACTACCTCCATACAGCAAGGAACACTACCGCCATGCAGTAAGGAACACTAACGGCATGCAATGAGGAACATTACCCTCATACGGTGAGGAATATTACTCCCATACAATGAGGAATAAAATCCAGTTTGGCAGGGAGTGTGTAGGGCAAAGCATTTGTTTTGGGGTGGAAGCACTGAATAGCAAAGTTACAAGGAACCAGGCAGGTAAATTTTCAATCAAATCACCACATATGACAGCCGTCTGTGGCCATATATATACTGCCCTTGGTCTAGAGTTCTGGGCACCTGTCAGTGACTTATCTGTACTGGGCACAGGCTGCTTCTGAATGCTCCTTCCCTTCTGCACTTTATGACTTATCTGTACTGGGTACAGGCTGCTTCTGTATGCTCCTTCTCTTCTCCTGCACTTTATGACTTATCTGTACTGGGTACAGGCTGCTTCTGTATGCTCCTTCTCTTCTCCTGCACTTTATGACTCATCTGTACTGGGTACAGGCTGCTTCCGTATGCTCCTTCCTTTCTGCACTTTATGACTTATCTGTACTGGGTACAGGCTGCTTCTGTATGCTTGGAAGTTCTGCCTCTCTCCTCAGTCTTCCCCGACTGCAGGGGAGGAGGGTGAGGGAGTGGAGGGGCGGGCACTGACCTGCTGCTGTCTGTGAGCACAGAGCAGGTCAGATGTAGCCTAAAGTGTGATAGATCACTGGACCTCTCAGCGAGTGGCAGCATTTCCTACCAGGCCAGGGGTCCAATGATTAAAGGGGTTGCCCGGGACCTAGGTTCCCCTGACTACTCTAAAAGTACATGTGACCTAACTTTCTAATATACTTACCGTTCCCTAAGTGGCTGATTACCCGCGGGTCTAGAGCCGGTAACGTGACATTGCGTCTTCTTCTGTCTTCTCTTTCGCTGACGTCCCGTCCACAGCTCTCTTCAACATTCGTTGCCGCCTCCGAGACAGATAGGTGTAGTCTTCTCCCTTCGTCACTGGGATGGGTCTGACAAGAACTTTCCCGGTGCATGCACAGTAGAGGATACGCTTCCATGCGGCAACTGCGCATGCCCAGTCTATGTAGTACTTTGCCATGCCGAGGGGAACGTAACACATCATCGCCTTAGTCTCGTCCAATCCAAGCACAGCTTGCTTGCTTTGGCGTGCAGTGTCCTGCGGGACTTAAGCATTGGATGAGAAAATTACAATTTTTAAAGTTATAAAGCACCTATATTTATTATGTATACATACTATATATGTATATACACTCACCAGCCAGTTTATTAGGTACACCATGCTAGTAATGGGTTGGACCCCCTTTTGCCTTCAGAACTGCCTCAATTCTTCGTGGCATAGATTCAGCAAGGTGCTGGAAGCATTCCTCAGAGATTTTGGTCCATATTGACATGATGGCATCACACAGTTGCCGCAGATTTGTCAGCTGCACATCCATGATGCGAATCTCCCGTTCCACCACATCCCAAAGATGCTCTATTGGATTGAGATCTGGTGACTGTGGAGGCCATTTGAGTACAGTGAACTCATTGTCATGTTCAAGAAACCAGTCTGAGATGCTTCCAGCTTTATGACATGGCGCATTATCCTGCTGCAAGTAGCCATCAGATGTTGGGTACATTGTGGTCATAAAGGGATGGACATGGTCAGCAACAATACTCAGGTAGGCTGTGGCGTTGCAACGATGCTCAATTGGTACCAAGGGGCCCAAAGAGTGCCAAGAAAATATTCCCCACACCATGACACCACCA
>CM033643.1:174285300-174316795 GCA_019512145.1 Engystomops pustulosus
GAGACCGAAAGACCAGCCACAGGCGGAAGGAGCCTTAGGAAGCCGCCTGAGGTGAGTATGAAAGTCTTGTTTTTTTTAAGTGCTTGGCGAACAGGGTGGAGGCGCATTGCTTACTAGGAGGCTGGAGGATAAATATTAGGGCTGGAGGTGTATACATAATGGGGGCTGGAGGGTATATACATAAGGTGGGCTGGAGGCAGGCTGCATACTTAAGGGGGCTGGAGGCTGTATACTTCAAGGGGACTGGTTGGCTATGTACTACTGGAGGCTGGCAGGCTATATACTGGGAGGCTGTGACCAATGCATTTTCCACCCTTGGCTTATACTCGAGTCAATAGGTTTTCCCAGTTTTTGGTGGTAAAATTAGGGACCTCGGCTTATACTAGAGTATATACGGTAAATTTGTTATCCCCCGTAATTGTACTGACCCAAAGAATAAAGTAGACATGTAATTTGGGGCGTACAGTGAAATCCATAAAATCCAAGCCCACAAGAATACGGCACAAATGCGTTTTTTTTACCAATTTCACTGCATTTGGAATGTTATTCCCGCTTCCCAGTACACGGCATGGAATATTAAATACCACCATTTTGAAGTGTAATTTGTTACGCAGAAAATAAGCCATTACACAGCTCTGTACATGGAAAAATAAAAAAGTTACAGATATTTGAATGTGGGGAGTGAAAAATGAAAACGCAAAAACGAAAAAGGGCTGCGGCGGGAAGGGGTTAAAATGGGTTGGTTATATAGGGGCTTTGATGTTAAATATGTAAAATTTCATTCAAAACTGTATTTTCCCAAAAATAGTCAATTCTGAAAATCCAGAAAAGCGATATTCGATATGTGAGCCGCGTGACATCAAAATAAATTATCCAGACATTTCAAAAATTATGAAAATGTAAAGTAGACATATGGGAAATGTAATTCAGCAAGTTATTTAGGTGGTAAATCTATTTGCCTGAAAACGAGATGATTTCGAATTTCAAAAAAGGCAAATTTTTAAAAAAAAATTCATCTTTTTTTTGTGTAAATAAACGCAAAACTTTTCAGGCAAAATTTACCACTAAAATGAAGTACAACATGTGAGGAAAAAAACTGAATCTCAGAATCACTTTGATAAGTAACAGTGTTCAAAAGTTATAACCATATAAAGTGAGGCAAGTCAGAATCCAAAAAATGGGACTGAGCCTTGACCTACAAAATGGCTGCGTGCTTAAGAGGTTAAAGTACAATGTGTTATGAGAGAACAATATCAAAATCCTCTGGATATGTTACAGTGTTCCATGGTTACAACCACTGATAGTGACATAGGCCAGAAATAAAAAATCTAGCCGATCCTGAAACCCTTAAATGGCTTAGTCCAGAAGGGGTTCATCTATCTGATGGCAGATTACACTATGTATTTGGAGAAATGGCATTTCCTAGGCTAAACACGAGCAGACACCTAATGCCAGACACAAGTGACTGACCTGCTGCAGGACTAGTCTCATCAATGTATCGGAGATATAATTATTTCTGAAGTAAATATATGTAAGTAAAAGTTGTCACTGTGAATCAGTGAGTGTGTATTCCCGCCACACATGTACAATTGATAAAGTGTGATTTAGTCATGAATCCCACACACTGTTGTGGCCCCTGAGCGCACGTGTGTGGCCGGGCACTTTGTACACCGCGCTCTCATGGCGCCTGCCACTATCGTATTGGTTGTCTTTATTATTCGACAATTATTTTTTTGACGTGCCCCTGGTTGTGGTTGGCCACATTCAGCCATGAAACTCTGTCACAGGCCAATAAAGAAAACACCATGAGCGGCTGCCGTGTGTACTGCACTGCACTCTGCGGCGGCCTGAAACATGAGGCTCGGCGGGAGGAGACCGAGATGGCGGCGGTGGCGGGGCCGTGCTATGTGCAGCCTCCCTCGCCAGAGGAAACGAGACATTACACACAGAGGGGGAGGGGTGGGCGACTCTCGCCTCATACTCCCGGCGGGAGAGCAGTACAAGCTCCACTGCACAACTGCCCCCCGCTGCCGGTCATGTGACCTTAACGTAACCGGACAGGAAAGCACCGACAGTTTTTTTTCCCCTCTATTACCGCCCGCCTCTCGTAGAGGAGCACAAGACGCCGGAGGAGGAGGCGGCAGCAGGCACCGAGCACGGGCTCTGGGATCCGCAGCGCACTCACGGCAGGTGAGTGCACGGCATCGGCGGCTACAGCCCGCACCACGTGTAACGGCGCCCGCCGTCACCTGGAAGAGGTTGTGCTCCGAGGCGCCGCTAGGCAACCTTATGTGGGGGAAGTTTAATAAGTTACGAACGGAGCGGCCCGGCTGGGCCTTGGCCGCAAAGGCTTCGTTGTATCTGCCCGTGCCGGGTTATATGCGCTTTATTGCGCGCTCCCTGTTTACAGCGTGAGCCGAATGTTCGTGGCTTTACTGTCATGAACCCATGTGGCCCGCTACGCACGACCCGGGCCGGACAAAGCGTTAGTGGCGGCCAATGGCTTTCCCATCCCCCTCTCTGCGCTGCTGCCGCCGCCATGTATGTGTGAGGCAGCTCGTTCACCTCCTCCCCTTCATACTCCGCCTCCTCTCCCACCGCTCAGGCGTCTACCCAAGCTGGAGCCATCTTTGTTCGTTATGTTATTCACCCCTCCCCCATTCACAGCTGCGCGGAAGTGTCTGCGCATCCTGGCTCCGCCCCTGGCCTCTGGCCTTACCATTCGGCGCATCCGGTCGGGCAGGGCAGCGTGTTCAACTGTTGTGTGTAGGAGCCAGAGGCACGTTCATAGCAACGTGCTCACACTGCAGCGGCATAGCGCACAGCCAGCGCCCTCTCACGTAGCAGCTGCGGCCCAGTCCTGGGCTCCTCCAAGCTCCCGCCAGTGCCCAGGGATCTGGTATTGTGCGGGTCATAGTAGAAGGTGTCAGTGGGGCTGGTGGTGCCCCTCCTGATTGAGCACTCAGTACATAATCCCTGCAGGCCCAGAATAGTGTAAGAAGACGCAGCATCGATGCTCGAGCTGCCAGTGTTTCTTCTTTCTCAGCTGAGTGTCCCAGGCCCTCAAGGGCTTTTATACTATGGCTCACTACAACGTCCTGCCTCCCATGAACATTTCTTAGGGGTCGCACTAGATAGCAGTGTGGGAAATAAATCATATGCTGTCAGGTCCCACCATCCAGTTGTCTCATGTGTTTGAAATGCTTAGCATATACAAAAATGCAAACCAGAATCGGCACCATTTAAAAGGAACCTGTCAGGGCTATTCAACACACTAAACCACCCAAGGTGGCACCTACATGGTATGGCAATGAAGTCAGGGTGGTTACACCTTGGCTTCACTGTGCATGCTGGGGGTACAGCGCATGCACAATGAAGCTGAGGTCATCTCCCAGCTTCATCCCGCATCGTAAGAGCAGGCGCATGGTAGCAAGAACTTAAGATGCGAGTCCAATTTGACGCATCTAGGTAAGTGCGTAAAGAAAATTTATATAATTGCCCCCAGGCTGAGAGCTCAAAAAGGCTGTTTTGGGACCCTAAACCACATGTCCACATGGACCTGTGGTTAGTTTGGAATCCCAAAACTGGTGACAAGTCCTCATTATAAAGCAAATTGCTCACCAGAGATGTCATCTTTAACCTGTAGCCTATAATATGTTGAAAAAATGCCTGATCCTTGCCAACAGCATGTGGTGATCTCTGTGTGCCTGTCTGTCTCCTCATGCATTCTCCTCCACACTACCCCCCTCCCTTCTCTGCCTGCTCAATACACATCACTGGGAAGAGGGATGGAGCTGGATGAGTGTGGAAGACACATGGGCTTCTGAAGCTGCTCTCCCCCCAGTGATGTGAAAAAAAGATTTCTAAAGTAGTGCCAGTATTCAGAATGCTGACAAAGGCATTTTAAAATCAGCATAGCATTGGCTATTGCATCCTCTCACCAGCTAAAAATGGCATTCCTGGTGACAGGTTCACTTTAAACCTAGTATATACATTACACCACTGTGGTAAGTCAGGTGCAGCAGTTCAAGCTGTTATTCCATCCTCAGGCTGTGTAAGGGCTTGTGCTACAAGAATGTTCACTTTTTTTTACAGTCATAACAGATAAACAGGAGAGACAGAGAGGAAGCAGCATGTTCAATATGTTTAGTTACTTGTGTAAACCACCATCATAAGTGTCTGGTAGTAGCATACTATTCTCTACATAACATTCTCTGGGAATAAGTAGCAGCCAAAAAGGAGTATAGTGTATAGGAGTGAAATAAATATTCTATAATATATATATATTTTTTTTTCAGCTTTCTAATACAACCTTAACTACTATTGTTTGTTGTACTAGTGATATTGAAAGAGACTGCTGAATGTGGGTGGCACTATGTCTTCTGTGTGAAGTGAATATTCTCCCACAATCGCAAGTTTCAGCTCATAAGTTTAGCATAAAGTCTGAGCGGATTTATAGTTTTGTATAATGATTTTCCATTTAAAATGGTCCAAAAAGCTCTATTGGGTATACACTTATGACACCTGCAGGGACACTTATGTTTTTTACTCGCATGACACAGTAATTCACAGTATCATAGTTAACTTTGTTTGGAGTCCAGGTTGCTATACAGTTTTTGGGCCAGAAACTGCAGCTGACATACCATTCATACTTTATGGCCTGGCAAACGCAGAACTACCAGTACAATACTCGAGTATAAAATGTTCCTACTCCTTGAAGGAGTTTCTCAAAACCACTTGCGCATCGTGCGGCTTTTGTGAACCCTGTCTTTTAGGTTTTGTTGGATATACGAAGTGTCTGTGAACGTTCATGATGGCCGTAAGCTAGCTACACAAACAGCAGCTAGTATATGGCCGCCATAGAATTGCTTTTACAATACGGTGAGCACGTATGGTGTGTCACCATGCGTACAGCCCATGCGCTGTACACAACTATTCATGAGGGGTGGTGACTACCAGCCTATGGAGTGAGTGGGGCGGTCTGGGGAGGAGGCACCATTTTGAGAGCGGTCCGGGGTTTGCAGTGTACAGTGCAGCAGTGATAGTTAGTGTTATCAGAGGTTTCCGATAACGCTATCATTGTAGCACTGCTGCGTTTGTTTTAGCACTAGGAGCTGCTTACTCTAGTAAGCAGCTCCTGGTGCCATTCTTCAGGGTGACAGGTCCTCTCTAACACTTTCAGTTTCTGTTCAGCTCTCCTTAGGGAGAATGCAACATAAAGCCGGACACTTGACTGGGCCTTGCATTCTTCTGGTATATCACATCTTCCGTACAGGGCAAAAGATTTAGGTTGGATGTTTTTATGTTGGAGTGAACTTGTGTAAGAAGTTTATCTAATAGAATTAAAAAAAACAATTTTGAGTGTCATTTTGATTTTCTTCCTAAAAACAAAAAATATATACATTTTTCATGTTTTTATTTTTGCAGGCTCCATTGAGAAGATGGATTTGGCCAATCACGGACTAATCCTTCTGCAGCAGTTAAATGCCCAGAGAGAATTTGGATTCTTGTGTGACTGCACAGTTGCCATTGGGGATGTTTACTTTAAGGCACACAAATCGGTCCTTGCATCTTTTTCTAACTATTTCAAGATGCTTTTTGTACACCAGACAAGGTAAATACAAACTGATTTATATAGGTTTTCCTTACATTTTCCAGCCTAGAAGTTGCTATGCTACAAGAGAACAAATGTCAGAACTTTTAGCTATGAGTACATTTCTTAGTAAATTAGATGAAGTATATGTACTTTGGATATCCTTAGTTTGGGTAATCAATATATATGTTATGGAAATCTAAATGTACAGGAGGCGGTTGTTGTGAGAGCTGGTAAGCGGTATGTTTTAGAGAAAAGTGTTTAACTGCACATCTGGAGCCGAGACTGAGCAGGAGCTTCTTACACACAAAAACATGGCTCCTAATGTGGCAAATCATTGTAAAGGATAAACACTTGTGTAACTTGTGAGTTGTCCTTGTGAAGGCTTAACATGACTTGACAAACCTCCTTGTGCTTATGTACTGCTGTCCTCTTCTTTTCTAGACTGTTGACGCATTCCTGCTCATGTATTATTACTACCCTCGTAAAGCCATACAGTTGTTACTTTAAGAATTATCAACAATTGGCATTCATTTTATTTAAACTGGTCCTGCACACCCAGAATCAAAAGCCTGGGTGCAGATCCCGAGGCTGCAGCAATGTTTTTGGTGTCACTGCAGCTTCTCCTGCTTCCATGCTGTTCATAAAACAAATGTCCCTGCAGACTTAGGACACTAGGAAGTAGGCAGAAAAGGTTTATTACTGTTTTAAAGTAACCCTGTGTGTCACGAAAAAAACACTGCAAAAATATTTAAGTTGGCTCGCAAAAAGTTATGGCCCTTAAATAAAACGACCGAAAATTAGTCTGTTAATTTTGGCTTGGCAGTTAGGAAGGAGATCCTGTTAAGTAATTTAAACTTTACATACAAATCTTGGAGTAGGCCTTTTATATTCTGCTTCGTATTTATTTATCTATACCTGTACTATGTGATGTATGTACTAGATTACTGTCAAGAAAATGGTTTGGTGGTTAATAAAAAAATTTGATTAAAAAAAACAAAAGTTACAACCCCTTTAAGTCCCAGACTTAAAGGGGTTGTTCAAGAGTTCCAAAAAAATCAGTTGCTGGGGTGGGCTTTAAAAAAAAAAAAAGTGTACTAGCCCAGATTTCCAGGCCCGTCTGATCCATTTTTTACAGGGACACAGAAGCTAAGCTGGGGGAGCATCCGTCTGCCCACTACCGCCCGTCACCTTATCCTAGCGCCTGATATAGTGCCGAGAGATGGGGACGAGTGGGAGTGGCCAGAAGGTCCCCCAGCACAGCTTCTGTGCCTCAGTAAAAAAAAAAAAAGGCATGGCTCATACGGAACGGGACATCAGAAGCAGAGGAGGAGGTGAGTACACGTTTATTTTTTTTTTTTTCAGGAGCCGTGCCGTGGCTTACAGATGACTCCTAGTTTGGGTTGATTCACACTGCCATTGTTGTGTCTGTGAACCACAACATCACTGCTGGGCACAGAACTCACTACACAACATTATGTAAGGAGTTCCAACTTTTTTTTTTTTTTTTACCAAAAACAGTAGCTCCAAGACTGTAATCATATTTACACCGTTAGCGCTGCTGTTTACTGAAAAAGCAGGAACTCCTTACATCAAAGTGTAAATCTGCCTTTATAGACGAACCACTGGTGATACTTTACTGAACTTTTGCTCCAGGTTACAATGAACAGCTAAAATAGTCATTAAAGTTCTCTGCAATTAAGATTCATTGTTATTTCTTGTTGCCATGCCAACTCAAAATTGACACAAGGTTAAAAAAAAAAATGGAGTTGTGCATATAAAATATGCCTGTTTCCACTTTATCAATGGGATTTTTTGCTCTCTGTCATGTTAAAAATCACTTACCGGTACTTCATCATTACTTACATGTTTTTACTTTTACCTACAGTGAATGTGTTCGCTTGAAATCGACTGACATCCAACCAGATATTTTCAGTTATCTTTTACACCTGATGTATACTGGAAAAATGGCACCTCAACTGATTGATCCTGTGCGCCTTGAACAAGGCATTAAGTTTTTGCATGCCTTTCCTCTAATTCAGGAGGCTAGCATTGCAAGTCATGGCGGATTTTCTCACCCAGATCAGGTTTTCCCACTTGCATCCTCTCTTTATGGAATTCAAATAGCAGATCATCAGATAAGGCCTCCATCTAAAGTTACCCCACCTGCTGATAAAAATAATCGGGAGACTCGACCACAAGCCACAAGAATAAATCCGGATGCATCATCGGATAATGTGCCATTATCTCAGCTTCCATCATCAATGCCTGCAGCAAACAGGACAAATTTAACATTCTCCGATTCTGTACAAGCGCCTATGTCTCCAGAGCCAACATCTTCTGTCCTTCCTGCAGCTTCTACCCTGGAGGAAAACAGCATGGAAGACTCTCCAAGTGAAGAACAAAACTCATCCCTAACCATTGCTCATGTTAAGCCGAGCATCATGAAACGGAATGGAAGTTTCCCCAAGTATTATGCTTGTCATTTGTGTGGTAGGCGCTTCAATTTGAGAAGCAGCCTGCGTGAACACCTCCAGCTCCACACAGGAATTCCATTTAGTGCTTCTACTGGGCAGACAGAAACCAGCATCTCCCCTTCATTCTGCAACAGTGGATCAGAAATGGGAAAAGAATCAATGGAACCTGCCGAGACTGGCATAATCAGTGACAGTGAAATGCCCCAGATCTCCGATTCTCCAATCATTGATGGTCAGCAGCAGGCTGAGACACCGCCCCCTACAGATATTGCAGATATAGATAATTTGGAACAGGCTGATCAGGAACGAGAAGTCAAACGTAGAAAATACGAGTGCACCATTTGTGGTCGAAAGTTTATCCAAAAAAGCCATTGGCGGGAGCATATGTACATCCACACAGGCAAGCCGTTCAAATGCAGCACCTGTGACAAAAGCTTTTGCAGGGCAAATCAAGCTGCGAGGCATGTTTGTCTAAAGAGTGCAGATACCTACACTGTGGTGGATAAGCAGACTCTAGAGCTGTGTTCCTTTGATGAAAGTAGCCAAATGGACAACATGTTAGTTCAAACAAATAAACGTTATAAGTGTAACTTGTGTGACAAAACATTTTCCACACCCAACGAGGTAGTTAAACATACGTGCCAAGCTCAAAATTCAGACGTCTTTGCTCTTGAAGAGGAAGGGAAGTCCATCTTGTTAAGTAGTGGGGACTCTGAAGCTCCAGAAAATGAGCACTCTATGCTAACAACCATTAAAAAAGAGCAAGAAACTGTACTAGACTAGTTTTGATGGCTGTATATATCCTCAACTTCCTACATTTTATAAATATATATATATATATATATTTTTTTTTTTACCTAGAGCATCTTTCATTTCTATCTCTTCCGTCCCTTTTACCCTTCTGCAGTTCAGTAGTGAGTTATTGCAGAACCTTGAGACTTCTTATATTTTCTTTTCCCCTCTTCCTAAGAGAACTGGAACTATGTAATGGCTTCCCTGATATCAGTAGAACTACTGAAGTTTAGATAAAATGTGTTTGTAGATGAAACATGTTTGGACTGTAATTGTGTATATTAGGGAAGCGAGTATTTTTGGCTCAGAGAAATTTAAATAAATCTAAATGCATACATGTTTAATATATCATGTTTGTTTTCCTCCATGCATGCCTATGACAAACGTGATGTTGGGCAAGCAATGGCTGACACACTATATACATATGAATGGAGGATGGTTGGTAATCATGTTTTTTTTTTGTTTAATCCCTATTTAGATTGTATACATTTGTTCAGCCCATCTGTTATTTTAATAAATTTATTTTCTAATATTCATTTTTTTTATTTAAAGTTACTAACATGTTGTAATTCACTAGGATTTCATAGACATGCTTAGTATTTTGTCAGATCAAAAGTTGGTTACATTACTTGAAGCATAAAATTGGCTTTCAAATAGGTCAGTTCTGTAATATTTGGGTCTGTGGTGCATCACTCAGTGCTAATGGACACAAAAATGCTGATATAAAAAAAATTGCTATGCATGGTTTGAGATGTTTGGATATCAATGAACTTGGATCACTATTGAGCGCCTGATAAATGTCGCTTTTAAGACCTCCTACAGTCCTAAATTCCTGGTCTTGTGCAGGAGCGCTTAATTTGAATAGAAGTTTAGCTGCAGATACACAGCAGTTTATGCTGGCCAAAAGACAGAGAAGTCACCATTGCTTGCTGCTGCCTTATGTCCTGCTGTGCTTATTAGTGGGAGTACTAACTAGTGTTGAATTCCCGCAGATCTGTTGGTATTTATGACCTAAACTATGCACGGGTGATTATATTTGTGAGCCATGTTTGTGATATTTAAAGGGCATCTACCATCAGGATGGACTGTATGTAAATGAGCCTGAAGGGCTCCAAGCTACATTAAAGAGGTATTCCCATTTCAAATATAAAAACTGTAAGGAATTGATACAGAAAGTATATCTCTGCTTGCTGTCCTTCTACAGAAATCTTCATTGTTTACTAGCAGTGGACAGAAATCTGACCACTGTCACACAGATGTACGGCTCGTTATAACACACAGCTCTGATTACTCTCTGTGATATAACGAGCCGTGCACCTGTGTGACCATAGTCAGATTTCTGTCCACTGGAAGTAAACAATGAAGCTTCCTATAGAAGGACAGCAAGCAGAAATATAAACTGTGAGGAATTGATAGAGAAAGTATATTGGAAAATTGTATTTTTCATTATACAAACAATAACATTAATTTGCCGAAGTGGGAACACCCCTTTAACACCTAAGGAGTCGGGTAAGAAACTAAACTCCTGAAGGAAAATGTGCTATTAAAGATTACTGGTGTAGGTGTGTGGAGATGGTGAATTGTCCTGAGTACAGTGTAGGGGACAATATACTTGAGACAAGCCCATGCAAGCTCCCACTGGGGATTCTGGGAAGGAAATGGGCAAATACATTTTCCACTGTGGGAACACTTTGCCTCAGTGCTACCTTCTACATCAAGCTTGACAGGAAGCTTAATGACATATGAAACTCCCTAAGGAGAATTTGCCATTTGGCAGATGCATTACATTTTTTTTTTTTTTGGTCTGCAATTTATGTTTAGTGTTACCATTTCCACTTACTTTTATTTTGATATACCATCTATCGACGTTACAACCTGCTGTGCCTTACTGCTTATATAAGTGATAAACTCCAGGACATACTTCCATTGCAACTTAAAGGGATTGTCCAAGATAATTAAAACATAGATGCTTTCTTTAAAACCAGGACCACACCTGCTCATGGATTTCATCTGGTAAACTGTGTCAAACGCTTGAACCTCCTGGATAAGTCTGGTTCTGTGGGAGAAAGCCTGTCATGTTTTTCTGTGGACAACCTTTTTAATCTATCTTTGTGTCTTAGCCTTTAACATAAATGATTATCAATGACACCTAGGTGATTTGCAATTCCTTCACCTATATTTTTTTTTTCTTAGCCAGATTTTTTTAAATAAATCATTTGCACAGATTCTTAATCTCTTTTCAATGTCTCATTTTGCTTTTGATTCTGACCATATTTAAAGTAGTAATTATGGAAATCACTTAAGTTTAACCTGTTGGTTGAATACAGTTTATTTTACTCAAAATAAAGCAATTTCCCCCCCCCCCCAACAAAAGTACCATGTCATGATTAATAATTCAGAAACACTGAAGGAGCCTTCATGTGCTGCTGTTTAATGCTCTGTCTGTAGGGGACAAATGTTTTGTAACATAGGTATCCTATGCCCTGACAGTTTTTCTGTCACAATGGGCTAGGAATATATAAATCATTTGTTAGGAGGCAATTGTTTAACCAAAACAAGGAAAATGAAATAGTCATATGAAAAAGTTTTGGCACCCCCTGTTAATCTTAATCATTTTTAGTTATCAAAATGTGGGTTTTTGCAACAGCTATTTCAGTTTGATATATCTAATAACTGATGGACACAGTCATATTTCAGGATTGAACTGAGGTTTATTGTACTTACAGAAAATGTGCAATATGCATTAAAACAAAATTTGACAGGTGCAGAAGTATGGGTACCCTTATCATTTGCTTGGTTTGAATACTCCTAACTACTTTTTACTGACTTACTGAAGCACTAAATTGGTTGGGTAACTTCATTGAGCTTTGCATACACCTGGCTATGAAGTTCAATCATAAGAAAAGGTATGTAAGGTGACCACTTGCAAGTTGTTCTTCTATTTGAATCTTCTCTGAGGAGGCATCATGGGCTCCTCAAAACAACTCTCAGATGATCTGAAAACAAAGATTGTTGAACATATTTATTCAAGGGAAGGATACAAAAAGTTGTCTCAGAGACTTAACCTGTCAGTTTTCAACGAAGTACAAGAAACCAATTTATCACTTAGGGTACATTCACACAGCGGTATGCCCGCCGTGCGGGCATACCGCCGTGTGCTGGAGAGGAGGAGGAAGCAGCCCCTCCTCCCTCCATAGAGAATAGCGGCGCACGGCCGCACACACGCCAAAAGATAGAGCATGCTCTATCTTTTGGCGGTGTGCGGGCCGGATCTGCCCTTAGGTTGTTTTGTTCTTTCTATTACTTTTATCACCACAACAGAGGCTGAGAGCTAATCTATCGCATTAGTGTATAATTTTCAAATTAAGACATGTAAGATAACCTTTCATTTTTGTAGTTACATATAAAAACACTGTCTACATATATACCTTTCAATCATATTTATTTTATTCACTACTATACAGTTATGGCCAAAACTTTTGAGAATGACACAAATATTGTATTTTCACATGATCTGTTGCCCTCTGGTTTTTATGTGTGTCAGATGTTTTTATCACATACAGAAATACAAGTGCAATCATATTATGAGTAACAAAAGCTTTTATTGACAGTTAGAATGAGTTAATGCAGCAAGTCAATATTTGCAGTGTTGACCCTTCTTCTTCAGGACCTCTGCAATTCTCCTTGGCAGCTCTCAATCAACTTCTGGACCAAATCCTGACTGATAGCAGTCCATTCTTGCACAATCAATACTTGCATTTTGTCACAATTTGTTGGTTTTTGTTTTTCCACCTGTCTCTTGATGATTGACCACACGTTCTCAGTGGGATTAAGATCTGGGGAGTTTCCAGGCCATGGACCCAAAATCTCTTATGTTTTGTTCCCTGAGCCATTTAGTTATCAACTTTGCTTTATGGCAAGGTGCTCCATCATGCTGGAAAAGGCATTGTTAAACACTAAACTGCTCTTGGACGGTTGGGAGAAGTTGCTCTTGGAGGACATTCTGGTACCATTCTTTATTCATGGATGTCTTTTTACGCAAGACTGTGAGAGAGCCGATTCCCTTGGCTGAGAAGCAACCCCACACATGAATGGTTGCAGGATGCTTTACAGTTGGCATGAGACAAGACTGGTGGTATCGCTCACCTTGTCTTCTCCGAACAAGCTATTTTCCAGATGTTCCAAACAATCAGAAAGGGGATTCATCAGAGAAAATGACTTTACCCTAGTCCTCAGCAGTCCACTCCCTGTACGTTTTGCAGTATATCAGTGTGTCCCTGATGTTTTTCCTGGATAGAAGTGGCTTCTTTGCTGCCCTCCTTGACACCAGGCCTTGCTCCAAGATTCTCTGCCTCACACCTGCCTGCTGCCATTCCAGAGAAGGCTCTGCACTGCTGGTAGCCTGATCCCGAAGCTGAAACATTTTTTAAGAGACGGCCATGGTGCTTGCTGGTCCATCTTGGGTGCCCTGGAGCCTTTTTTAGCAACAATGGAACCTCTCTCCTTGAATTCCTTGATGATGCGATAGATTGTTGACTGAGGTGCAATCTTTCTAACTGCGATACTCTTCCCTGTTAGGCCTGTTTTGTGCAGTGTAATGATGACTGGGCATGTTTTTTTTAGAGAAAACCATGGTTAATAGAAGAGAAACAATGATGCCAAGCACCAGCCTCCTTTTAAAGTGTCCAGTGGTGTGATTCTTACTTAATGACAGATTGCTCCATTAATACAGGTGTGGGTGTTGAGGACAGGGCTGGAGATCAATCACTGAAACGATGTTAGCTGCTGCTTTTAAGGCAGGCCTGCAATGAAGTTGAAATGTGTTTTGGGGGTAAAAAGTCAATTTTCTAGGCAAATATTGACTTTGCAATTAATTGCTGTTAACCCCTTAAGGACGCAGGGTATTTTCGCTCATTTCTCACTCTCCATCTTCAATAATCCATAGCTTTTTCATTTTTCCATGTACTGAGCTGTGTGAGGGTTTATTTTGTGCATAACAAATTTTACTTTCCCGTGATTATTGTTCAATGCCATGTTCAATCCAAATGAGGACAAATTGAAAAAAGACGTGTGTGTGTGTGTGTGTCACGTTCTTGTGGGCTCAGTTTTTATGACTTTCACTCTGCGCTCCAAATAACACCTACTTTATTCTTTGGTGCGGTACGATCGCGGTGATACCAAATTTATACAGGTTTTATTGCGTTTGAATACATTTTCAAAAATTAAACGAATGTGTACAAAAAAAAAGAAAAAAAATTTTGCCATCTTCTGACGCTAATAACTTTTTCATACTTTGGTGTACGGAGCTGTGTGGTGTGTAATTTTTTTGCGAAATGAGCCAACGTTTTCATTGCTATCATTTTGAGGACTGTGCAACATTTTGATAATTTTTTATTACATTTTTTAGGTGTAAAAATCGTGTTTCGGTCGCCATTTACCGTTCTGGAGGTTACCACCGCCAATAACAGTTTTTATATTTTGATAGATCGGGCATTTTGGGATGCGGCGATACCTAATGTGTCTGTGATTTTTACTATTTATTATATTTTATATCAGTTTTGGGAAAAGGGGGGTGATTTGAACTTTTAATATTTTATTATTTTTTTACATTTTTTAAACTTTTTTTTTCCACTATTTCTTAGACCATCTAGGGTACATTAACCCTAGATGGTCTGATCGCAGACTGTATCACAGTATATGGCATTTCTGCACACTATACATTACAATGAGCCACAGGCTCATTGTAATGGATAAGCAGAAGCCATGTATCCTTGGGTCAAACGAAGACCCAAGGCTACAATGGCAACCAATCACCCCCCCCCCCCCCCCGATGACGTTTGGGGGCGTGACGATCGAAGGTAAGATATCGGCGCCGGCGGCAAAGAAAAGGTGAACACCCGCGATCGGTGCAAGCACCGACCGCGGTAGTTAGCGATGGGTCTTTGCTGCGATATGCGATTTATCTGACACGGAGCATGAAGGGGTTAAGCTGATCACTATTTATAACATTCTGGAGTATATGCAAATTGCCATTATAAAACCTGATGCAGTAGACTTTGTAAAAATTAACATTTGTATAATTCTAAAAACTTTTGCCCATGACTGTATGTTTGCCCGGTGCCGTTTTTTACTATGTAAATTAAAATACATCCCGCCTCTATTCACAATGCAAACCAATAACACATACAATCTTATATCTACAACACACTTACCAAACACCTTGGTCATCATTGATCAATGCTGTATATATCCAACGGAGTAAGTTCCCCTCGTATGACATGCTCTTCTCATCCTGTCTGGTGGTCAAATATGGGGTTCCAGGATGATGTCAGCGCCAATGACTCGGTCGTGAGAAAGGGTATTCTTGAATTCCATGATTTATTAGTAAAGCTTAGTAAAACGTGTTTCGAGCCCGAGCCCGGGCTCTTCATCAGTTACAATTGAGCATAACATACAATGGACTGTGCGGTTTAAATGTTTTTTGGCGCGAACAGACACGTCTGTACCGCGTTAACATGACGTCAGAATGTAAATAAAAACATATAGTAAAAAAGTGTTCATTCATAAAATTTTTCGATTGGAGGTATTGGTTCAAAGTAATAAATACTAACCGCTATGGTTGTTTTAAAATGGATGGATGATAAATAGACAAATAAATAAAAAGATTAAAATAAAACGAAATGGATGGATGATATACAGATGACAGACGTATCTGTTCGCGCCAAAAAACATTATTTAAACCGCACAGTCCATTGTATGTTATGCTCAATTGTAACTGATGAAGAGCCCGGTTCGGGCTCAAAACGCGTTTTACTAAGCTTTATTAATAAATCACGGAATTCAAGAATACCCTTTCTCACGACCGAGTCATTGGCGCTGACATCATCCTGGAACCCCATATTTGACCACTGAACCTCTTTCATGAGACGCTACCTGCCTCTATGAAAACCAGGAAAGCTGCCTAATATCACTCTGGACGTGACCCTAAGCGATCTCCTCGTGTTGTACCGGCAGTACAACCACAATAGGTGAGCAAGTTTCTACTTAAAGAGAATACATTACTCTGCCTAATCCAGATTCACACATGTGGCGCCTGTATCGTGTTTTCTCTCCCCTTTTCTGAATCTACTAATCCTGTCTGGAGCATACGTTTATCCTTTTTGGTCCCAGCCGGCTTCGGTAGTTCTAAAACACAGAGGAGGCATTTTGTACCCACACCGCCTCCTTACTTGTAGTTTTCTCAGGATTGTAGTTCTTTTACATTCCATCAATCAATTTACGTTCCATCCATCAACCTGTTCACTGTATCTCATTTGCATCAAATGTTAGATATGTAATTACTCTCTATTGTAATGCAGTTGTTCATTTTACATTAGATATTATAAGAATTGTATCTTTCTCTTCATCTTATTATTTATATATATTTTAACGCAATGAGACCGGAAACAGTCACAGCATCTGTAACTTCTCTTAAGTTAGACATTACCTGCATAAATAGCGTTCAAATACATCCACTTATCAAGAACCAAATGAAGCGCTCGGTCCAAGCACGAAACGCGTAGTTCTAGAAGACAAAAACTTTTTATATATGTATATATATTTTTTTTATCTTTTCATCATTGTCTTGTTTTTATAATTTTACAAATAAACACAGAATAATTATTACCAAATAAGTCTTCCAGTGCTGTATATAGCACTCATCGAACACATACTAAGTGTGACTTGAAAAGCCTTTCATGATAAGAGTTTATTCCCTGTGTTGGAGAAGGATCCACTTCTAGAGCATGGCCGCAGGGAAACGCCAACGGAAAATTACTAAGATACATGTCGGCACAACTCTTCAAGGTTGGTAGTTCCATTACTACTCACACATCTCATCACGTTAATGAGAGGGTACTATACTATTGGAGCGCCCCTTTCTCAATTGTATTTTCAGTTTCCACTGTGAGGAATATAGTAAGGAAATGGAAGACCACAGGGAGTGTTCTTGTTAAGCCCAGAAGAGGCAGGCCAAGAAAAATATCAGAAAGGCAGAGAAGAAGAATGATGAGAACAGTCAATGATGATCCACAGTCCAGAGTCACCTGAGGTATGCAAAAGCACATTTGGACAAGCCAGATTCATTTTGGAAGACGGTCCTGTGGACTGTGAAACAAAGATTGAGTTGTTTGGTCATTCAAAAAGGTGTTAAGCATGTTGGCCAAAAAACACAGCATTCCAAGAAAAACATTAGCTACCCACTGTAAAATTTGCTCTGGGGCTGTGTGGCCAATGCTGGCACCGGGAATCTTGTTGAGGGTCACATGGATTCCTTTCAGTATCAGCAGATTCTTGCGAATAATGTTCAAGTATCAGTGACTAAGTTGAAGTTATGCCGGAGTTGGATATTTCAGCAAGAGGAACAATTACAACGTTCTGAAATGGCTGTAAGACTGTACTGCAGATACTGAAACACTTTCATTTTTGGACACTCTTGGACACTTTACCAATTCATTCTTGCTATAGAGCTAGAAATCCAATAAAATACTTCTGTCTATTATGTTTCTTAGAGTAAACTTTTTAAAAAATTGCATACATTCATAGTGCAGGTAAAAGTAAACTTTGTAATATACTTAAAAGGACATCTACCACCAGGATGAAAAACTGAATGCAAATGAGCCTTAAGGGCTGCAGCCTTCATAGGTGTTAATGGATTGTAAATATATATTCCTCTACAGCGACCATCTTGGACCAAGAGAACCAAACAGTGGCCATTTTGGTATTAGCCAGGGGTCAAGCACTGTTCAGCTAATGTCATGATTCAAACTTCATTGTTATGTAACCTGCTTGATCGCCTGCCAGCTTCTCCTTGACATTTAATGAGAAGCAAGTATGTCCTTCACTCTTGTCCTATATTTTTGTTCTAGCACCTGCATATCTCCTGTTTTGACTTGCCCGAGACGTCTTCTCAGGGAAATTATTATTAACAAAGCCTCTGAGAAGAAATAGTTAACCTTTTCGGAGAATGTCATAAAAGAGGAGAGGAAGAAGCGGCACTCACTAGTATGTGCGAAAGTCCTTTATTGAGGTGCGATACAATAACGGAGCGGGCCTGGCAACATGCCGTTTCACGCTTCTCTAGCGCATTATCAAGCCAATGACGTCATCCCACGGCGTTGCGCACATTATATGCACAGACGCCAGCGGATGCTGCCATGGAAACAATACAACTATGTGTACTTGCAAGGTAACGTGAAGTAGTGACAGTTTAAAAACATAGAAAAACCTATGCAAAATATTAAAAACACGAGCAAATTAGATCTATACAGGACATTATCTGAAAGCGTACTCTTAGATGGATTATGCGATTACAATTCCGAGCACAGCAAAATAAGCAATTAAGTTGTCAAGTACCAAGACTCAAAATTTAAAATTTCTGTCATAGTGTACCCATAGCACCGAACTTCATAATGTAATTCTGTCTCCTCCAAGGAGATCAATTATTACCTGTTCAATACCCACAAATCTCAAAACCTGAGGGTCCCCCCGGTGACACTCTCTCGCATGGTCAATTAGTCGAGGACATCCATTTCCTGTGTTAATGGAATTACAGTGTTCTTTGAATCTGACGTACAATTTTCTTATCGTTTTACCAATGTAAAAATATTTACATGGACAGAAAATGATGTATACTATGTATGTAGACTTACAGGAGATGAAACAGTTATAACTCTATGCGTGATCCCTCCAAACTGGACAAATTTAAGCTGACTGTTTGATCACAAAATTTACACAAGCCACATCTGTAGTTCCCCTTAGGGATGCTTTCTTCAAACCAGGAGGAGTGCAACATGGAGAATCTACTGTGTACCAGAGCCTTTCTAACCGTGGGGCATCGTCTACATGCGATGCAGGGGCGCTCTTTGGTTATCTCATGAAGTTGTGGATCTTGCTTTAAAATACCCCAATTTCTAGAGTTGGCCTGCCGCATAGCGTTTTCACATGGACTGAATTCAAACAAGAAGGCAAACTTTCTGCTATTTTTATTTATAAACCTACTGTCGTTACTCTTTCGTACCCCTAGGTCCTGAGTCGGTCTACCATCATTTTTTCCACTCTCAGATTGTAACAATTCCTTTTGTGATGTGGAGACAGTTCTATTGTATGCTTTCCTCACCATATCCCGAGGATAGCCTCTAGCTAGAAGGCGTTCCTCCAACTCACTGGCTTGTCAAAATAATTGGGTATCACTGCTATTAATCCGTCTAAGCCGCAAAAATTGAGCATATGGAAGTCCCCTTTTTGTATGTGAGTCCCCTTTTTGAAACTATCAAAATGGAGCAAAGAATTTGTGGCCGTTTCTTTCCTAAAAGCCGAGGTGCATATCTCCCCTTGTATCTCACTGCATATCCATCTGATTGCACGTGTTGAGATACTCAACAAAATTAAAAAAACTCAGTTCTAGTACCCTCCCACACGATGAAAATATTGTCTACAAAGCAATGGTACGCCTTGATATTTGTGAGGAAGGGATTGTCCAGAGAGTAGACAAAAGCGGCTTTCAAAAAACGGAAGAAACAGATTGGCAAAAGTACAGGCGACAGAGGTACCCATCGCCGTGCCCACTCTCTGGGCAAAACATTGGCCATCAAACATAAAACCGTTGTGGGATAGAACGAACTGTAGGCCTTCACAAACAAAATTAATAAATTGGGGCATTGATTAACAGATCATGGATACATTGGACACCTAAGTCTTGCGGAATACGGGTGTATAAACTTTCAACGTCTATGGACGCTAAGGTTTAACTTTCGTTTCTTAGGCTTTTTGGAGATATTCATTGGAGAGAGTTAGTGTCCTTCAAGTACGAGGGTATGTCCCTTAATGTAGGGCGCAAAAGCCAGTCGATATACTGTGACAGGGGTTCAGTAAGAGAACCGATCCTTGCCACAATAGGTCGACAGGGAGGGTTAGATGTACATTTGTGGACTTTCGGTAGGACATACAACACCAGGTATTTGGGATTCTCAAGGAGCAATCTAATGGCAGTTCTTTCAGATAGAATGCCCACTTCAATATTCCTCCTTAAGAAGGAGCATAACAGAGCTTGGTAACCGTCATTTCAAAAAACTTTTGATATGTTGTAGGGCAGGTAATTTTAAGCCCTTTTGCAATTGGATTAGTTACCCGAATCTTGCTCCTTCCTCTTGTATTCTGCAGACTTCCCCTAGATGGCAGTGACTGCTCAGATAGCCGTTACTATGGACATTCCGTCTTCATAAAGAAGACTAGGGAAGGAGAGACACGCCCCCTCCCCCTCCCTGCACACAGCTGATCACCTCATGGCTCAGTGCAGCAGCAGTCACATGCAGGGAGAAGCCGTCACTAATTTAATAACCAAGCACCTTCATCTTCTCTCTCCTCAGCTTTCCCTACACCTGTACAAATAATCCACACAGACAGAAACTGAAGCCCTGTCTCCCCCCATCACCTCACACAAGGAAGTGGCAGGAGACACTCCACAAGTCTTCATGTGCTGTGTCCTCATGTGCTGTGTCCTCATGCCCTATGCTGGGGTGTTACATAGACAGAAAGATAGATAGTTATTAGATAGATATGAGAGAGATAGATATTAAATAGATAGATGTAAGATAGCTCTGGTGTCATTGGTCAGCAGCAGGCGCTTGTGATGAGGTGACAGGAGGCAGGCCCCGCCCCTTCATCTTGCTGATTGTAGTTTTTTGAGAGCTGGAAACCCTGGTTGCTATGGGCCAAAAAAATATACTAAATGAGGACCGAGAGGCAAAATATTTTGAGGAATGATTCCCAGGGACACCTGGAGCAGAATTATGTATTTTAGTTTTTTTTTTGTTCAGAATGACGTTTACACTTTAAGGGTGGGGTTGCCCTTTAATGGGGTATATGTGACCTGATCCCCTAGTTGTCTGTGCGCCTCCATAAAATAATATTCCTTGGTCATGATGACTACATTGCCCCCCTTTCCTGTAAATTCATTATGGCGAATAGCATTGCAGTATTCTATCTCCTTGTCACTCCCCCTTTTCCTGATGACTCTGTATGCAACTGCACACTAATAAACTTGAGGAAGATTATACATTCACTAAGAGACTGGTTTGTCTTAGGTCTGTGCTCTCGTCCCGGTACCGGACAACCATGAAACAGTTAATTTGAAAGTCACCTTGCAATGGAGGGTTTGAGCCCCAGATAAAAATCTCTGACATAAACCAGGCACATTAACATACTGGTGTGTTCCTTCTGTAAGGTTCTGCTCTTCTTTTAGCTTGTTGGGTCCTTTTTTTCACAACATTTTTTTTTTAATTATGCAAGTGAACCTGAGGGGCTCTGGGCTCCATAAATGTCAATGGAGCCTGGACCCCCATAGGCTCTGGGCTCCATAACTGTCAATGGAGACCCTCACGCTTATTTGCATCATTTTTAAAATCTTTATTGCTTAAAAACAAGGTCCTGTGAGGCACCACTGGTATCATGCTATCTGGACATGCCCTAAGTTACAGTCATACTGGAAAGAAGTCTGTGATCAAATAGATAGGGCATACTCAATTATGCTTCCACTTAATGCATTAGGTATCTTATTTCATTCTGTGATCCTAGAGGGAGAAGGGGAAAATCCCACAAAAAATGCAATAAAAAGGGATAAAAAAAAAAACATATGTACTCCAGAATACTGATACTGTTGTACTGAATGATACTGAATGTACAAGCCATCAACCAGCTCCATAGCCAAAAAAGTAAAAATGTTATGCCACTTGGGATGAACCATTGATGAACAATTGATAGATTTTTTTTCCCCCCACATTAGGGTTTTATTTGGCAAATTTAGTAAAACATAAGAAAAAATAGTCAAAGTATGGTATCCCCGTAATCGTATTGACCCATAGAATAAAGATAACATGATTATTAGGCTATATGGTGAAAACCATATAAAAGAAAAAAAAAAGGAAAAAATCCAGTAGACAATTGATACTTTTCTACTCCTGCCCTAAAAAAAAAAAAGTTCCCCAAAATGGTAACATTATCCCGCAAAAAAACCGCCATTACAGTACATAGCCCCAAAAATGAAAAAGCTAAAATTTTATAGCCTACAAAAGGAGCCAATGAGAAAACTAAAATCCTGGCAGCTGCAGGGTGCTTCTTCCCTTCTGTGCCCATAAAACAAGTAACGGCCACATGTGGGGGGTCTCTTTAAAAGGGAGTGCATAACTTTTTAAGATAGGTTTTCTGTTTTGAAAATGTGTAAATTTTAGGTCTAAATGAACGTATAACCTACAAAATTAGATTTAATTTGATTTATTTTGATTTAATTACTATGAAGATCTCAAGGGGTTTAAAACGAGTTCTGATAGTTTGAGGGGTGCAGATTTAAAATGGGTCAATTGTGTAGGGGGGTTTTGATGTTAAATATGTAAAATTTAATTCAAAACCGTATTTATCCCCAAAATAGTAAATTCTCAAAATAAGGAAAATCGATATTCGATTTGTAAGCTGCATGACATCAAAATAAATTATCGAGACATTTGAAAATTATGAAAATGTAAAGTAGACATATGGGATATGTTATTCAGCAACTTATTTAGGTGGTAAATCTATCTGCCTTAAAACGCAATGGTTTCAAAAATGTCTAATTTTTCCAAAAAAAATCGTCATTTTTTCTTTTTTTTTGTAAAAATGCAAAATATAAAAAATGGGGCTGAGCCTTAAGCTACAAAATGGCTACGTCCCTACGGGGTTAAAGAAAAATATTTCTGCATTTAGTAGTGTGTATAAAACAGCTTTCCCTCCAGTACATAAACTAACAGCTGATCAATAGAAATTTTTTTTACGATTTAAAGGGATGATGGCACTAGCTTTTACACCACTAAGATGCACCAGTTACATTATGAAATAACCTTTCCAAACCTGCTTAAAAATAAAAAAGTTATATGAAAATGAGCAGAAAAGAGTCACCTTTTGAGGATGAAGGAGGTGTGCGCAGCTATTGTGGACACTGTCATACATGGAAACATACATGTATAATACATGGTATCATATAAAGATACGAATCTCATCTTTCAAATAGCGTCATTCGAGAAGATGAATCAGAAGTGTCTGGCAGCAGAACTGTTCTAGCTGGCCATGGCAACAAATCAGAGCTCAGCTTTCATTTTCCCCCAGGATCAGGGGTAGTGGACCAACTATACCACCACGAGCGATGACTGGTTCGGCTCCCGGGTGTCGGCATACAAGTGGCACCTGGTTTTCACCAGAGCCCGCCACAAAGCGGGATGGACATACTTCGGCAAGATACCACCAGGACGCTCCACAGCCGTGACTTGCTCGTGGTGGTGGCCAAGGCAAAGTACAGAGTCTTAGAGCAAAATCGTAGTTGGATACAGGCAGGAGGTCAGGGCTGGCAGTTGAGGAGCTGAGTTATGAACGGAATCGGGGTCACAACAGGAATTCAGTATCAACACAGAGAACCAAAAGACAGCTTTTTACTAAGGCATGAGGCACAAAGATCCGTCAGAGGTCACAGGAAGAGGCCGACTATTAAATAGATTAGTGGCACACTGGCCCTTTAAATGTTACAGAGCCAGGACGCAAGTGCCATGCTGCGGGAGACGCCACTGGAGCGTGGAGAGGTAAGTGAGGCTGTGGGTGGCACGTTAGTTGCAGTGAGAGGCACATGGGTGCACTGGTGACCCGAGACATGAGAGCATCAGTGACAGTACTCCCCATCCCCTTTGGTCTCCCCCTCTTCTTGGCCTGTAGGAACCTCTGAAGAACACCACGGTCCAGAATGTTGCTTTCTGGCTTCCAAGATCCTTCCTCTAGCCCAAACCCCTTCCAGTCAACAAGAAAGAACAACTTCCTTCTAGGACCTCTTTTACCTCATAAACATTGGTAGAATCCGCTTCAGGAGCAGTAGGTGGCACTTGCCGGGAGAAGCGATTCAGGATGTCAGGTTTCAGAATGAAGACATGCAAGGAGTTTGGGATGCACAATGTGGGAGGAAGACGGGGCTTATCGGCCACGAGATTGATGTGCTTCAGCAAATTGACCCAGGAATCGGGAACAAAGTTTGTTGCTATAAATCTTCATCTGAAAGTATCAAGAAGACAGCCAAACTATCACCCAGAGAAAAGACTGGAGGAGGCCTGTCAGTCTGTGTCTTGGTGCAGGCGGACGCCCGGAGTAAAGACTGATGCGTCTGCTCCCAGATGGATTTGAGATCTCGGACCAATTGTTCCACAACAGGAACATCTGCGCACACAGGAAGAGGGAGAGGTGGACTTGGATGTTGTCCATAAACAATTAAGAAAGAAGCAGAGCTGGTGGATTCAGAGTCCAAGGAATTATAGGAAAATTCTGCCTATGGTAACAGGATGGACCAGTCGCCCTGTCAAGTGGAAACAAAATGGCATAAATAGCATTCCACCCAGATGACGGTATTACCGGAAGATCCTTTACAAAGTCCATGGCTATGCGAGTCCATGGCAACTGGGTATCGGCAATGGCAGAAGCAGACCTGCAGGTTCGAGGTGTGATGACTTGTTACGGCACAGTAAGTGCAGGTGCTCACAAAGTCTCATACATCCTTGATGGAATCTGGCCACCAGTAGAAACAAAAATTATAGCGACAGATCTCTACACCCCAGGACGCCCACCCACCCGAGAGCAATGTCCTCAAGTTAGTATTCTCTTCCAAAGAGCTGGTCTTGCCAGGAGGAAGCTGCCGCAGATCCACAGGAGCAGCGAGAACCAGGCGTTCAGACGGAACAAGCCACAAAGAAGAATCTTGCTGGGGAGGAGCACTTTTTTGTAAAGCCCTTCTTTTGTATAGCTTCGGGTACAGATAGTGGATACACCTGACCCCGTGGTGGAGACAAGCCCGGCATAAAGTCTATAGGGCAGTCATAGGGCCGGTGTGGCGGAAGAGTCTCTGCCTGCTTCTCCGTGAAGACATCTGCAAAGTCCATGTATGAAGCAGGGAGACACACCAGTGGCTTGGTGGACACCGGAGAAGCCATGGTGGATATGGTATGAGGGGCCACCAAACAGCGAGACTGGCATTCTGGTCCCCAGTGAAGCCAATTGTGCACAGAAGCATGTTGTTGCAACCACGGGAGACCCAGTAGAACGGAAGACGTGGATGACGGTGAATGACAGTCTGTCTTTGTGCAAAGGCCTTCCTTGCAGGCACAGGGGCTCAGTGCTCTGCTTAAATGTTATACCCTATGCTTTGTCTGACGAACATGAAGAATAAGTTTTTTGACAAATTTTGAAGTGTAGACTATAACCAAGCGTATCTTTCTCCATGCCTTTGTTTATCTGTATAGATTATGTACCTTTTATAGCAATATCATGTTTTATATGATTTGGATGGATCGCAGTCCGGTTTGCCCCGATCACGTGTCTCGCTGATGGGCGTTACGTGGGCGGAGCTTCCGGACGCGGTTCCTTCAAATAGTAAGTATTTTTATTAGACCTTGAAAAAGACACTGTCGTGTCGAAACGCGTCGGTCTGTGACGCCAACTGTGATGTCCTCTATGGAAGCATTTTAACGATGAAAATAAAGTAACGATTTTATCTCCTTACCACGTCGTGCTGGACTTGTAGCTGTTGCTCGGGTCTCAGTGCAGTATGGGACCAAATCGCAGAGGATCTGCTCACTGAGGAAAGACCAGCAGCTTCTCTAGACGAACCACAGGAAGATGATGCTGGGAAAAAAGGGCAGCATCCACGTAATTTAGTGCAGAGCTGGAATCCAAAAAGGCTGAAGCTTGAAACTGGTCACTTGTTCAAAAGTAGAACTGGGACATTCAGGCATGGAGAAACTTAGTGCTCACCTAGGGACACTTCTCCCAAGAACCGTAGGTGCTTACATTTCCCGAACACTGGGGAAGGACTGGACAAGTCTCAAGAAAGTGATCTGGGCTGGCACAATAGAGGCAGAGATTCTCCTGTCTTTGTCTGGAGTGCTCTTGAGGTGACAGAGGAGCTCTAGACTCTGCATACACTCCTCTGCAGAAGACTGGTGCCAACCAGGGCAGTTGATGGATTCTGGCTTATGTTTGTTCAAGCCACTGTTCGTCCAAGCGCTCAGAGCACCAGATGCCAATCTGAGTGGCCAGGGAGATGAGACGTCTCAGAGAAGACGGCAGGTCTCAATGCAGCCACGGCGTCTTTTATCTGTCTTCACTCCAGACTAGTTCAGAGGCTAAGGTACAGAACTGAACTGCATAGTCACCGACAGACAAGTTTCCCTGGCGCTAGTTCAGCAGGGCGGTTTCAGCAGATGACGCCCAGGATGGTTCCTCAAAGACGGACCAGAATTCAGTAAGGAATGTGGTGATGTTAGCTGTGAGAGGGTCGTTCCTGTCCCAGAGCCCAAGCCAGAGCTTTGCAGTAGAGAAGACTGATCATGAAAGCTACTTTAAATCGTTCTGTGACGAACTGCATAGGCATTAGTTCAATGTGCAAGGAGAACTGGGTGATAAAAACCCATGCACAACTTTGTGTCCCCGTCATACTTGGAGGGCAAGGTGAGACTCAGTCTAGGTTCTGCAGAAGGTAAATTAACCGGAGTAGCAGGTGGTGCCACAGGAACTTTCTGTTGCCAAGTCGCCAACAATTTTGGTGGGGGTGATTTGTCCGAGTTGCTGACCTTGCACAGCAATTTGCTGGGCCACGACAGTGGTGAGATCAGGCAGCTCAGGTAGCGGAACCTAGGCGGGATCCATGGCTGGATCTTATTGTCAGGATCACCGCAAGCGATGACGTAAGCCAATAGTTCAGTGGTTGGCCAGAGCCAATATGTGGCTCAATGGCCCTTTAAATTTGAAAGACCGACACGTGCGGCAAGCTGCGGGAGACGCCGCTGGAGTGCAGAGATAAGTGAGGCTGTGTTTGGTATGGAAGGGCACAGAGATGCACATGGGTGTGTCTGCTACCCGAGACATGGGCCGCAGGGACACCCGTGATAAAATAAAGCTTTTAAAATTATACTTAGGATGAGGCGTTACCAGAGCATCTCCATCCTGTAACTTCACAGGCTATTACAGTGTGCAAGGAGCATTCCCCTCCCACAGTGTACTGAAACTTCTGTGCTGCAGTGAGATACAAGGAGGACATGTATGGCATCAGAATATGGTTAAACTAATAACAAAACCTATATAAATATCTTATCTCTGTGATTGTACTGTACCAAATAATAAAAGTGCAATCCAGTACACCTCCCTATCTTCTTTACCTTCTCTGTCTGCTGAGAATGGACCATGGAAGGCTTTCTGGAAAACTGCTCAATAAAGCAGAAAATGGTTTACACTACACTATTCATTTTTTTTCCTTTTATAAAAAAAAAAAAAAGCTAAACTTTTTTATTCAATTTCTATTTTTCCAGGAAAGTGGGACATATGCAAAGATGTATAATACATACAGTAGAGTGCAAACAATTTGTAAACTGTGAAATGTAATATCTGCTGCCCTTGACATTTTTGCCAACACTAAAGTTACAGAAGGAAGGCACTCGTTGCAAGATCAGCAAAAAAAAAATTGCATACGTTTGAGAAAAAGGGTTTAACTGTTGAAAAAAATATATTGCTGCCAGTGGTCACGGAGTATTGGATTGTCGAGGTTGTGTTTTTACCTGGAGGTAGCCATGTACCACCGACGTCAATACAGGCACATCTGGTTACTGCTGCATCGCCACACAGAATTGCGATGCAGCAGCAACCAGATGTGCCTGTATTGACTTTATTGGTGCATGGCCACCTCTAAGTAAAAATTATCCTACGGCCCACTGGTGTGTCCCAAGTTTTCTCAATCTCAAGGGGAGGGTCAGTGTGACCGAAGCTGAAGCCAGCCTCACAGCCCGGAATCAGTGCAGACTACATCGCTGCCTACAACCTCACCTACCCAGGGGCATGGACCATTTGGTATGGTAATGGAACTGGGGAATACCAGGTGGTGCTATCACACTCTAAGGATGTAAAGGAGGTAGTAAATGAGATTCTCACATAAAAAGAGAAGGAGAAGGCGGTGTTTGGCCATACAGCACCTGCTTTGCATGAAAACCCTCTACCTCAATAGACAGATGCATAAAAGTGCACACCAATATTGCATGCATTAGGCAGGGAGCACTACTTAAAAGACACCTGTAAACCTCTGATGCTCAGAATATCAAAATTATACAGTCAAATAGATGGATGTACCCACCTGATAAATGAAATCGGACTGAGAAATAAGCAGAAAAAGTGATGTTAAAATCTTCTCTATATCCATTCAGCAGATTAATGCCACTTACCTTGCGCTTCAGTTCAAGTTAACCAAATTCTCTAGAGGGATTTGAAACTTAACTAGACAGGGCTGCCCTTTGTCCGCCTTTACTTTTTGTAATAACTCTTGAGCTTCTTGTTCGAAATGATCAGGTCAGATCAAAAAGCAATTCAGGGGTATCATTCCGAAACAAGGAAACAAAAATAGCAGCACATACTGATGAATTTATGTTTTTAGTTTGTTTTTTTACATATTGACGAACCAATATAAATTCATCTGTATGGTAGAAAAGAGCAGACATAAAGGGACATCCTTTACAGACTTAGGGATAGAAGCAATTTGGCTCTACCTGTCCTTAGGTCTTACTTCAGAGTTAGTGAGTGTAGTAGACTGGTGTCAACATGCTAAGAACAAACCATGGGCATCCCTAGAACAATAGATTTTTCATGTTCCACCAATTGCTCCATGGACAGAAAAATCTTTTTTTTTTGCCTCACATCCAACAATTTTGCCCTAATTATGGGTATGTTTTTTTTGTGAAAGTTGAAGGTATGTTAATTCTAATAAATTCTTTTCTATGCATTGTTACACCTTTCCAGATTCTCTTGGCCTCAAGAAGAGTTCTGCAGGGATTTACAGTCTCCCATTTTTGTCAAGCTCATTTGAAAGCTTCCCCCATTGAAATTGGTAGAAGCCAAATGAGCCTCTGAAGGTCCTTTACTCTTAAGACCTATTTAGGATCTTTATTTTCTCTTGATTCCTTTGAGATTGAAACCACCCCATTTGAAAGTGTATGTCAGGACATATACCATTGCATCACTCTCTATCCATAATCTGCGGCATTCGCCTCATTCCAAAATACCTCTACTGTAAATGTCTAAATTGGAGTCAGAATTTGTGATCTCTCTGTCCCAGAAACAAGAGCTGATTTTTATACTAGCTCATAAAACATCAATAAGTTTGTGTTTTTAAGAGGGTAATTATAAGTCATCACAATGGTTTCAAGTACCATTTCAAATAAGTATATTTCTTCACATTTTTGTTCTTGTCCAAATTTATTCCCATTATGGAATTCAGTTCCGGCTATATCTCAGCAGAATCTGGACATTGTTCCACTCTGTCCTGTGCTTTTTGCTCGCTCTTGAATTCCCCCTTTGTGGCATTAACCTAGTGTTCCTAAGGTCAATGATATCATGTGCATGGAGTAGGTATCATGTATTATAAGCTTTATTCTTCCTTTGCATCCTTGAATTAGGTGCAGACAATCTGAAGCATATAGTGCGTTAGTGGACAATGAGAAATTGAACAGGAACATAGGCCATTTACCAACAACCAGAAATAGTGGCTAAAGCCACTGATTGTACAGCCAGATTTATGAATTGCAATTTTAAAAAAAATAAATCAACTCTCCTCCTGGTGTTTGTGCTGCTGTATGGGCACATCTCAATACTACAAATCCTATCCTGTGTATATGAGCACAAGTAACGATAAATCCAGGTTGATGATTTTCCTTTTATATCTGTCATCAAGAACAGCACCGAAACATAAAAGTGACGGCTTTCATTAAATACTATCTTGTCGTAAACCACCTGTGAGGTGGATTTTGGACACTAAAATACCTACAGGTCCTTATGTTCCAAATCACCCTGTATGTTTTCTTTATGACCGTAAAATCTTCAATGTATATCCAGATATACACACAAACACATAGTAGTGCAGTTTTTTCCCATATATATATACACACACACACACAAGATAGGAAGAGTAGTGCAGTATACACACACACACACGAGTACCCATGTTTGACGAAAGAGGGCGTTCCTGAGGGAAGTTGGTGTTAACATTGTGTGCTGCCATCTATCAAATGATGGCAAAACAAATTGCAGACTGATTGATAGTTTGCTTTATGATTTTCGCTAAGATGGAAAAAGAGCAGTAATTCACTTTTTGTTTTTGGATGGGAAAAAATGGTAGGAGATAAAAGCAAAGTTGGATGCTGTTTATGGGGACACTTTGCCATTTACGACCACAGTTAGCTATTGGTTCAACGAATTTAAACGTGGGAGAACATCAATTTTTCATGAGGAGCGACCAGGACGCCGGGCAGATGTGGTTACTGAGGAAATCATTTAAAAATCGTCGATATGATACTCGCTGATCGACGAACGAAAGTGCGCAAAGTAGCAGAGGCTGTAGGCGTGTTGACCGGAATGGCAATTAATATTTTACATGATAAGTTGGCAAGAAAGAATTGTCAGCCCGATGGGTGCTGCGATTGCTCACGGTGGACAACAAGTGGATGCAGCTGTTAACGTCGAAGCAGTGTTTGGAGCAATTTAAGAGAGATCCGAAGGAGTTTCTGCGTCAAGTTGTCACCCTTGATGAAACCTGGATTCATCATTACACACCAGAAACTAAGCAACAATCAAAACAATGGATTTCTCCTGGTGAATCTGCTCCAAAGAAGGTGAAGGCGGTCCTATGGCGACGATTTTTCGGCATGCAACGGTGTCATTTTTTTCAAAAAAGGAAGAACGATCACTGGACAATACTACAGTGAGTTATTGGACCGCTTCAACAAAAAATTGAAGGAGACACGGCCGCATTTGGCGAAAAAGAAGGTGCTGTTTCAACACGATAATGCACCAGCACATTCATCCGGAGGTTTTCGCTGCCAAAATGCATAAATTGCATTATGAGTTGCTGCCGCACCCCCTGTAGTCACCCGATCTGGCTCCAAGCGACTTTTTCTTGTTCCCTAAAATGAGGAAATGACTTGCGGGAAAAACATTTTGCTCAACCGAGGAAGTCATCGCCGAGACAGAGGCGTACTTTGGAGAGTTCGACAAATCCTATTTTTTGGAGGGGTCAAAAAAATGGCAGGAAAGTTGGGAGAAGCTTATCTTTCTAAAAGGGGACTACGTTGAAAAAAAAAAAAAATTAAATGGTGTCTTCATTTCTAACACGGGTACTTATTGAACCGCCTTCATATATATATATACACATATATATATATACATATATATATATACACATATATATATATACATATATATATATACACATATATATATATATACACATATATATATATATATATATACATATATATACATATACATATATACACATATACATATATATATATACATATACATATATACACATATATATATATACATATATACATATATATATATATACATACATATATACATATATATATATACATACATATATACATATATATATATACATACATATATACATATATACATACATATATACATACATATATACATATATACATACATATATATGTATGTATATATGTATGTATATATGTATATATGTATG
>CM033643.1:174319610-174353457 GCA_019512145.1 Engystomops pustulosus
TAGGTAAGAAGTGGTAGCTCCCATTAAGGGTACTTGGTGTGACAACACACAACTCGCCAAGCACCCCTTGTTCATTGTATACATTGGCACTGTCCATGAACAACGTTTATATTATTTGCTACCCTTGTTCCCCCTGTTATACATATACAATATAGTTCCACCTTGCCCATCGGTTGACCACTGCTTCTGTTTCTGTGTCCTACCACCTTGTATCATACTGTATCCTGTGGACCTCCTTCACAGTGAGGCCACATTCTCTGTTTTCATGGTCTTTTTAATAGATTTTAACAGCATTATGTATTGCTGTATCAATAAAGGATATTTTTGACATTTCTAAAATTGTATCAGTGCCTTTCTCCTTCCCTCAGGGAAGGTAACTTTGGTTCCTACACACCATGTCACCAAACAGAGTTAGTAGTTGTAGCCCTGTATACAGGCCCACTGTATATATTTAAATTTTTAAAATTCTATTGAATCGTGGTCAAAAAGCAATGTCTACCTTTTGTTAATTTTCATAGAACTTTATTTTTACTTTTGTCAGATTCAAGTTATTTTGGTGATCATTGGGGGGTTTTCTTCCACTAAATGAAGGGTACTAACAATTTTACAAAAAATTCACATCCAATGAATAAGATCAGGAAAGAAGGGAGGGGGGTGTGGGGGGAAGGAAGATGACTCACCATCCACTGCTTGTGGTGGAAGTCCCGTAATTATGATTGGGACCCCTCACTCCAGAGTATCACACCAAAACAGTGCCCACAAATGACCACAATAGGAACCAAAGTTACCTTCCTGAGGGAAGGAGAAGGCACTGATACAATTTTTAGAAATGTCAAAACTATCCTTTATTGATACAGCAGCAATACCTAAAATGCTGTTAAAATCTATTAAAACGACCATGAAAACAGAGATGCTGGCCTCACCTGTGAAGGGGTCCACAGACGATCGAGTATGATCAAGTGCTGGTCATGACCAAAACAGAACACTGGGTCAACCGATGGGAAGGTGGACTATTTGTATATGTATAACCGGGGAACAAGGGTTGCCAATAATAATAGAGTATCTTCTTGTCGCCGACTGCCGAATGTAACAATGAACAGGCTGCTTGAGCGGCGTTGTGTGATGCATCACCCCAAGTACCCTTAAGGGCGAGCTACCACTTCTTACTAGATCGGATTATGTTCCAACCCCGGACCAGTGAAACACCAGTCCCCGAAGCACGCGGTTTCGCGCTCGGGCGAGCCCATGTTCTGACGAAGAGCCTCACACCGAGCCGAACGCGCGTCGGGGAAGGTGGATTCCCGGCGTTTGGAACATAATCACGATCTCGGTCAACTGGGGTCGGCTTATACTCGAGTATATACGGTATATATATATATATATATATATATATATATACATACATATATATATATAGAGATACATATATATATATATATATATATATATAGAGAGAGAGAGATGGGTGCAGTAATGCTGAGATATGTGTAGTGCAGGATAGGTATTGTAGTAGTGTAGACATAAACCGCATACTTACACACATAGACACGCAGAAAACACATACCACTTACCTCACATGTGCTCAGTCTAACCTCTGCTGCGCCAAGAACCTGTGGGTGACTCATCTCACACACCCTGAAAGGTCAATAGTAATACATGTGTGTCGGGAGCCTTCACATATGTTATACAATAGAGGTGAGCTAGTCCCTGCACACAACTATATCTGTCCCTATCTAGTCTCTGGGCCTTGGAGCCACTGTTCCCCCTGCCCCCCCCCCCCCCTGCATCTACACCCCTGCTTCACATTTAACTCTAGAAAACCTTGCTATACAGAATAATCCATTATTACTCAATAACTGCAAATAACCAAGTTATGTCTGTTAAAGGAAACCCAAATCCAGATGTTAAACCATAGAATTAATGTACTTTCTTTTTCCGCACTACTGTAAAAGTATTTATATAAACCCCTCCTAATTTTATAATACTCACTGCAAGAAGAATCTTATAAGACCTTTAGTATTTAAAAATGACAAAAAAAAACAAATGCAAGAGTAGAAAAGGTCTTATTCGAGATAAAATATACAAATAAACATCTTATACACACATGGACAAAATTGTTGGTACTCCTTGTTAATAATCATCAACGAAGAGAACAGTGACCTGGCACCATCCGACCATAAAAATATATATCTCCCCAGTGGAGCCCGGCAAGGATCTTGGCAGGGTAGTTAGGCCTTCTTGCACAAAGCTGTAAAGCGGTGGTGCTCAGCAAGAGCAAAGACAGTCCATGATGCAAATATAGAGTACAGCGGCACTCACCAATTCGGTGCGAAGAAATCTTTTTATTGAGGTGCTCCGTTTCTGTATGCACCTCAATAAAAAGATTTCTTCGCACCGAATTGGTGAGTGCCACTGTACTCTATATTTGCACCTTGTTTAGAATGAAAGAAAAATTATATAATTTATTTAATAAATTTAATTTCTGTGAAAATGAATAAATGAAAGGCAGACATTGCTTTTTTAACTATGGTTCAACCGAATTTTTTTAAATCTAAAACTCATGAAACAGGCCTGGACAGACAAGATGGTGCCCATAACTTGTTGCAGAACCTTTTGAAGCAATTCCTGCATTTAAATGATTTCTGCACCTCTCAACAGGTATTTTAGCCCCCTACACATGAGCTAACTGCTCCAGTTGTCCAGGGTTTAAAGGGTGCCTTTTCCAGACGACAGGTTTCAGCTCCTTTCAAAGAGGCTCAATAGGATTTAGGTCAGGGCTCATACAAGGTCACTTCAGAATAGTCCAATGCTTTCCTCTTGGCCATATTCTTGGGTGTTTTTAACTGTGTGTTTTGGGTCATTATCCTGTTGCAAGACCCGTGCCCTGCGACTGAGACCAATCTTTTTACACTGGGCAACAAATTTCTTTCTAGAATCCCTTAATCTTGAGATTTCATTGTACCCTGCACAGATTCAAGATCCCCCCTGTGCCAGATGCAGCAAAGCAGTCCCAGAACATAAAAGAGCATTCACAATGTTTCACAGCATGAACAGTGTTCTTTTCAAGATATGCTTAATTTTTCTGTCTGTGAACATAGAGCTAATGTGCCCTGACAAAATGTTTGATTTCAGCCTCATCTGTCCATAGGACATTCTACCAGAAGCTTTGTAGCTTGTCAACATGTAGTTTTGCTAATTGCAGTCTTGCATTTTGTATGATTTGTTTTCAGCATTGTGTCCATTGGCTCAAACGATGGCGTATGGTGTGGTATGACACCGATGTTCCTTGAGCTTGAAGTTCACCTTTAATCTCTTTAGAAGTTTTTCTGGGCTCTTTTGTTGCCATTCATATTAGTCATCATTATTCATTGATTTGTCATCAATTTTCCTCCTGTGGCTATGTCCATGGAGTTTGGCTACAGTCCCATAGATCTTAAATTTCTGAATAATATGTGCAACTGTAGTCACAGGAACATAAAGCTGCTTGGATAAAGTCTTATAACCTTAACCTTTAACATAGAATTGTTTTTCTAAACTCATGGGAGATCTCTTTCCTTTACTTCCTTTAGTCCATGTTGAGTGTGGTACACACCATGTCACCAAACAGAGTTAGTAGTTGTAGCCCTGTATACAGGCCCACTGACTGATTACAACATTGTAGACACCTGTGATGCTAATTAGTGGACACCCCTTGATTTAACATTTTGCTCACATTTTATTTCAGGGGTACCATCATATCTGTCCAGGCCTATTTCATGAATAAAAAAAAAAATGATTTAAATTTTTAAAATTCTATAGAATCGTGGTCAAAAAGCAATGTCTACCTTTCATTTGTTAATTTTCATAGAACTTTATTTTTACTTTTGTCAGATTCAAGTTATTTTGGTGATCTTGGGTTTTCTTCCACTAAATGAAGGGTACTAACAATTTTACAAAAAATATTATGCATATTACCAATGTGCTCTCATTCACAAGCTTCATTCATATGTCTTATAGTATATACTTGTGAAGCATATGAATAGAAGGAAAAAATCAACCTTTAAAATGTAATAAACACATGGAATACTCTAAGGACATATTTAAATAGTTTATTTGCCCTATAAAGAGCTCTTCAGTATAATCACACATTCTTATACACATACATATGAACATTTCTCCTTCAAACATTAACTTATAACCAGCATCTTTTGTTTTGGAAATATTTTACCAGGGGAGGAAAATTTATTTAATGTTTTAAAACAGGTTTGTAATTTACAAAAATAAGCAATGGACTATTTATGTTCTTTTGCTTAATTTTTGTTTTGTTAATGCAAAGTAATTTTATAATTCATATAATTCCCTCCTTCCATAGCTAGACAGTTGGAAATTGGATTGACCTTGTATAACAGTTTTTGATCATCTTTATTTAAAATATCACTTTCTCTTGGAGCTTTTGGGGACTTTCAGTGTAAATTTCAAGCAGTTTGTTAACGCTCTGAAGATTTCCAGTCATGTCTTTCACTCATTTAATTTTTAAAAATTGGTTTAATCAATCATCAAAATGAATAAACTTTGTGGCCCATTTCCGTAAGAGTTGTCATTACTTTTAAGAAGAGATGTGTGACACAAGACATGTTATAGTTGTTGCACACCACATATAAATGAATAAATATAAATAATAAAGTTATCAACGTATCATTACACGGTAGCTTTAATCTTATTTTAATTATTGATTATCCCCTCCTATTATCAGCCATCATTTTATCACCAATGACCAACCAGGGATGACAGGGATTTTTAAGTTTCCTCAGCGGTTACATTCCATTTTTTGACCTATATGTAATACCAAAGGTAAAATTTCCTCAGCGCAGATACCTAACATGGTAATTGAAATTATTCCAGACAGGCAATGAATTATTCCCCAGGAAGCGAATGGTATAATTGGTGAAATATATATTAAAAAATTTTAAGTCCAGTTTTTAAGATCATTTATCTACTACACAGATATATATATATATATGTATACTACATAAAAGGTATTTTTCTTAGCCTATCACTATATTCTGCTTTCTAAATACAAAGATACATTTTACAATAGGTTTATAATTTCAACTGCACATATTTCCAGCAAAGGATTGATTCATAAATTATTCATATAATTTAAGGCCCACCTACACAACATAGGAGGCCTTTTTATACAAAAAGGGAATCTGATCATGACTGGAGATATTTCTCCTCTTCCTTGTTTTATAAATGATATAAAACAATCCAATTGTTTGTGGCTCTTCCAAACATTGGGGCTCATTTACTAATATGCCCCATTATTTTTCAGGTAATCAATAATAAAAAATAAAAATGCCCACAGCTGGACTATTTCTACCATTCTGGAAAAATGAAATAAAAAAAGAAAAAATAGAAAATGAAAGGGAAAAGTGTTTTAGGGAAAGTTCAACTTAATAATTGGATGTTAAAAAAAAAGAATACCTGCTAGACTTTGTTACAGTAGCATACATAAAAGTGCAGGGGGCACCTAGGCACCAACCTAATGTGCACAGTGTTATCCATGTTAAATAACAGGAGATATAGACTTTTTAAAAACTTAATAAGACATTATACAATTGGCTTGAGCTGCAACTCCACTGTTATCAGTTGTTGTAATGGTCAATATGTAGGCATTGGATTATCAACAATAAGGGCACTTTCATGGAGTCAGTATTTAACATCAGCATTTGAAAGCCAAAATGAGAAGTGAAAGCTACACAGATAAAAAGTATAGTGGAAAGATTTCCTTTGGAGCCACCTCTGGTTTTGGCTTACAAATATTGATACAAAATATGTAACAAATACAGACCATTTGAAAGTAGCCTAAGTTACAAACCATAGATAACATGTTGTCCGATTTGAATTTTATTGCAAATGAATGGACAATAAAGTCATTTTGTATCTTGTAACCTTTTTTCATTTGGCAAGGATAAGATAAAAATAATTTCGATTTGCTGATCAAAATACACATTTCAACATTTTATTACACTTTTGATCCATTTCACAGTTAATATCTATTTACAAGTTCTTTGATTGTTTAACTTTGAGGCAGCAGATAGTTACACACTCACAGAAATTGAAAATGGCACACTGTCTGAAAACTGGGATGATCTAGTAATGAATGACCAGTTATCTATATTATTCTACATCAGATAAGGACACTAGCTTTGGAAAACAAAAAAAGGGATCCAATTAAACAGATGAAAAGAAGGATGATTTAGTTCAGCATAAGCTAACAACATGAGATGCCGCAGATTTCTCAGATACGAAAACAATAGAAACAGGGGCTCCGCATCTCCAAGTCATACATCTCCAAGCATCCATCTGTGGACACGGTCCATCATTGGTCATGGTAGTAAGATGGATAACTGACCCTTACCCCTGATAATGGATGATGAGCATGACAGGGAAAAGTAACTTGTCTGGGATCAGATTCAGTTTAGAGTCTTAAATCTAACACAATTCAAATATTGGATTATGAACTGTGGATATGCACATATTGGCATCAGGCAAGTCCAGTTTCGTTAGTAACCAGTCAAACATTTTGTGAGCATTCTAAAGCATCATTTCACGTTCATTATTTCTTGGTCGCCACACAGCTTTTTAAAGTTTCAGCATTAAAAACCATTTACTAGTTTCTTTAGAAATGTGTGCGCATTTAATACATTTCTTTCCATTGACATAGAATTGTTTTAAGTACAAGCATATACACTCAATAATGCCCAATCCTCAAGGGAAATATACATGAGAAAACATAGAAAGCAATTAATATTTCTTTAAGAGATAATTTTACGAGAAACAGGAAAATAAAGCTTTGATAAAAATTCAGCAGCAATCTTAAACAACATCAATGTTATGGCTGGGATTTATGGAGAGTGAGTCTGAAGAAGTACCCTACACATTATCGGTCAGGAATTCTCACTGGCAGTTATTAAAGTGAAACCTAAGGACAAAAGAAAGATTTTGACCTAATTGACAATTAGGTTGACATTGTGCAATGAAGAGAACAGATAACATATCTAGAAAGGTCAAGTATTCTTTGGTTATTACCACAAAAGACTGATAACCAGAGTTCTATTTCTCTTATTCAGAGAAATATAGAAAAAAAGAGGCTTTGTAATGATAACTACGACATAAACATATAACCAGAAGAATTCAGTATCTTATAAGAACTGCATAATTATTACATACAATTGTGGTGGTGTGGGGATGTTCTACTGTGCACAGCTGTATTACTCAAAGACAATAAAATCAGTCTTTTCAGAAACAGGTGATAATGTATATTATACATTATTTTATTTTATTTAAGTTAGTGTTCTGATTTGGTTATGGTTTTTGGATGTGTTAATGCCTATCTAGACATATATAATCTTGTTATGTTATAGTTGATCATCACATTACGACTTTTTGTAACACCATTACATAGCTACCATATTTTGAATGGTTGACGTTTGAATGGTTGTATAAAAATGAGCCTTCCTGAAGTTATATCTTAATAAACATACATATTATATAAAGTTTTTGTTCTGCTTCTTGCAGAATGTGCCTCCTATGTACTATTCATATATATTTTTAATTTAATTCTATATTATGCATGTTTATAAAAATACACTTAAATATAAAATAATAAAAAATAATATCTTTAATAATATATTCTGTGTAGAATAAGACATTCTATGAACAAAGCAACAAAAAAACTATTGTAAGAAACAAATTATAACTCTAATATATATCTCACAATAAATGTGCAATTTGTCTTGCAGCCAGCACATGGATGCACCAATCATTTGATGTTCCAGGGTTTCATATGTTATGGTTATACATATACTGCAAACATTGGATGACTATGTGAAAAATCTTCTCTGTGAAAAATGTTATTCCGCAATTGCCTGCATTATTTCATACCTTAAGAGACTGCCATGATGGCTATAATAAACCAAGGAACAGTTTCTTTTATGCCATCCTTGCATCTTGTTAATGAAGACATTAAGGCCTAGTAAATGGTCATTTTAAGGTGACAATGCACAGCAGAAAGACAAATAAAAATCAGCTTGATTATTCAACTGATGCAGCATTTAAGCAGTGCACATTTAAGTCTATTATACAGGTTTCAATTATATTAACTTCTAATATATTAATTTCAATTAAACTGGGACTGTTCTTTCAATGACTGGTGTCCTACACAGCCAATAATAGTTTGTTGCCAATTTTCATGGCAGCTTTGGTTTTTATCAACCTTAGACTGGAAGATTTGAATATAAATATTAATAAATCTGGGAAAGTTTAAAGAGCACAGAGAATGGTTTAATAATCTGCAGAGCCTAAGACCCATTACTTTCTTTTTTTTTTTTTTTTTTAACATAAAATGTAACATGCCATATATTTAATAATAGACTACATGTTGCATGTCATTACAGTCTTACATTATATACATCACATCCACATTTGATACGGACTAAAAATGTGGCTCACTGAGTAAAATAAAGTAACACTGCAATCTTCATAGGCCTTACAAAAAGGAAATAAATAATACATGGCAACAATGGATAAACTACCAGTCCAGAGTTTCACAGTGCTTACAGTAGACACCTATAGGGCTTCATTCCCCTTACTGCACCCTCCCTACCCCCTTCCTCCTGCCAATTTAAGTATATAAAGCTCATGTGTTTTATTTCATGTCTTGTACTATTATGTGACATGTCTATTATTGACTGTACTATACCATGCAAAATGTACATGTCTTAACTGTTTTATTTTTCCCAAAATTTTTGGAAAACCCAATTAAGTTATTGTGAAACAAAATGAATATATAGTTTATGTTTATTACTTAAATATTGCATCATGGAAAGTGTGATGTAGAAATTCAAAGTCATCTGTCATCTTGGATTCCTGTGTGACAGCGTGGAACGGATATTCTGTCTCTTTCTGCTGTGCGTCTGTAGCCCCGCCCCCTGTTGTCCTACCACGGAGTTCACTGAAACTCACATCCTGCCAGCAAATCGTGAGCAGAGAGAAGCTGCTAACTACAAACTACAAGCAGATAAGTGATCTGGGGGAAGGGAGAGGCAGGCACATATCTGTGAGGGCAGACATGTAGAAGGGATGACAGTGTAAAAGTTTGTTAGCCCCTGTCTGTTATGCCTCTGTGTAATAGGCATTTCGTCGATCTCATCATCTCTGATCTGTATCATCTCTCTTTCTATGTGTCAGTGTGTTACTACAATGTCAGAAGCCAGATGAAAGAGTATCTACACCTGTACCCTGATAATGTAACCACATTGTCCCTCCACAGAACTAGAGGGATTATAATGTGTCTGCTCAGAGAGCCCCCGCCCACACAACCTGGAATTTTGCACTGAGCAGCCTAGGGAGTGATCAGAGCTAAAACAGCAATAAGAATAAAAAGTAAAATTGTAAAGTAAGGGGTTAAAATGATCTTTATTGTGTAAACATCACTAGAGATTTGAAAACTTTATTTTCTGGGAAAACCCCTTTAAGTTATGTATATACTTTTTTTTTTTTTTTTTAACTTGAGGGTGGTGGGGTATTATGTTCAGTCACTTAACTTGAGTAGAATGACAAATGACAACAAATCATTTAATGTGAAGTAAAGCACACAAATCATAACTCATGCATATTGTTTAGGGTGCATGAATTATATAATTTCCTAAAATAATTTTTAAGCTTTTACCACCACTGTTGACCATATGCTTAGTTAAGTTTCTGCTAGAAAATATTTAGCTTCATATACTAATGTAAAGTAGTACAAAACATATATGAATTGTATATAAGAATTTACTGTTTCAGTGCATATGGATAAACACAGAGGTATGGATTCCAAACTAAGCAATTAATCCTGGAAAGAAAATGGTAATTGCTTTTGTACCAGTTACGGGGTTGTACAATATTCCAAAGAAAAAAAAAAGTTTCTAATGTTCTGTCCCCCAGAAATAATGCCACTATTATTCCTGGAATTTATTTTGTATTCTATATTCCAACCCAGAGTCAATGCATTAAGTGGGGTTGTGCACCAGATACAAGACTTGAAAATGGATTTGTACGATTTGTTTTAAACCAACCCATTAATTTCTTAAATATCTGTTTCCAAAACTTTAAATGAACTGGGTCTTGTGGACAATGATCAACTGGATAGATAAGGCACAGCATACTTTCAGCATTGGATGTTTAGATGCAAAACCATTATTAGAGTTGAAGAAGGCAATATTAAAATGAATGACGCTTGTTACCATATCATGTGGTTTCGCAAACTTCATGTACACAGGTTACAGGGCAAAATTGTTGAGGATTCTCTTTTGAATATAAAATAAACTTTATTTATTCTTCATGATTCATTTCTTCCCTTTTCAACTATTCAATATTACTTTTCAATATTACTATTGGCTATTGACTATTACTATTTTCACAGCCCCATTATCATCTAATGGATTAATATACACATGACCTTCTAATATATGTAGATTAAAATTTAAAAACAGCGGAATAAGTTTCTATTGCATAAATACAAGAATGTCAAATTAAAGTAAAAATAATGACTTAACATGTTAGACTGATGGAAATACCCAAACATCTCAATATAGAAAAACTTAGTGTATTGTGTTCTCTTAAGTCTTTTAATAATATAATGTATGTTGTAGTATGTTGACATGTTATTTTTAATAATTCAGTAACAAAAGTAAAAAAAAGATAGAGAAACTATAATTCATACTAAGTATTCACCTTCATGCTAGAAGAGAGTTAAATTTATATTCTGTATTAATGCCAATGCCTGGGAACCAAAATCATTCCAGGCTTCTCTAAGGGTTTTTGATTGTTCTTTATATATATTTTTGTTTTTTAATATTAAATACAAAAGCTGGATATTTGAAAAAGAAAAATAGATTAAACATATCTAGAAAATAAAAGGTTGAAAAACTAAAATAAAAGGTAAAAAATTAAAATGATAGAAACTTATATAAATATGCAGTAAAAAAAAAATGCTGTGTTATCTTAACCATAAAGTGCAAACTGTTTACATTTTAAGCCAATCATTCATATACAAATTTAGTAAGAAACTCTAAAATAAATAATTCTAATAGCTGCTATTACTAAAAGCTTTAGCAATATGCTTTTTTTTGTTATCAAAAGGTCTGGTGTTCTCCAAGATTAGTACAAATGGTAAAAAAAACTAAACTTAACAGAAAAATAATATATTCTTGTGGCATTGCTAGTTAATGCTAGTTTTTCTCTACAAACAGAAAAACATTCTATAATTTTAGGTGGATAGTGATTGCACAGTTAAAGTACAATATACTGGTGTATGCTGTGAACATAACAGCAAAATTATAGGAATTATATGCTATTGGACCAAAATTGGCAGTAAATTGGCAGGGGGTTTCATCCCATTTATTGGATTAATTTAATAGTATGTTTTTGTTCATACATTGCAATTAATTAAGCAGGCCTGGGCACTCAACTGGTTGTTACTTGATTGGATTCTTTGTCCTTGTGCCTTACAATAGCTCTCTAATTTACTGTGGTACATAATGGATTTTTATCAGTAGTTTAACTTGACAAAATCTGTATGCAGATGTTGTCGGAGCTGTCCTGACCACTGCCAAATGCTTACTAGACCTAGAAACTAATGTTGTATCAGGCGCGTGGCTGTGGCCAGGACGGTGAGGCCAACATCTGTACACAAACAGAGGCCAGCAGCGACGGATGGTGCTACGGCTTAACAGGATCAGGGAGAAAGGCAAGTATATGCTCTTCATTCTTTTTAAAACCCCATTTCCAGCCATAATTAAAAAAAAATATTCCTTGCTAACCCCTTTAAAGGCAAGATAGAACTTTGTTTTACAAGGTCACATGTGCCTTTCCCTTAAAAATAACATATAGGACTAAATTGTTAATGCTTTCACAATGTTTTATGTTTTATCTAAATAAATTTCATATATGGTAGATTCTACACAGAAATGTTCTCTTTATGAACTTTTCATGCTCAGTTGAAAATTTCAATTATGGAAATAATTCACACTCATGCTGTTTTGTTAGCAGGCTTCAAAAATATATAAAAACTGGCATCTTGATAATATACTATTAAGACTCGAAAATATCTACAAAAGGATTGACTTTTTATGTCTCATGAGACATAACTAATTTCACATAAATTTGGGTTTTGATTCTGTTAACAATTACAAAGTCACTTGACTTAATGCCAAAGAAGTCTTGTATCAAATTTGGTGCCCAATCACTGGAAATATGATTTTTACCAACTACAGAGAAATGTATGCTCCAGAGACTTAATCAAACCCTCAGTATGAGATATAGTTTGGTGATCTCTTTTACAAATATCATACACATCAAGCTGATCAGGCGAAAAATACATATAGTGACAGATAGTGGGCGATACTTTTTTAATTGATGCTAATGTCTAGGCAGCACTAATACAGATTGGCAAATGTGATCAAACTCCCAAAACAGGGATCAAACAGCCTGAACTTGCAATGGCATAGACCCCTATGATGCTGGTAATTTGGGATATTTGAGTCAGGGTGGGATTTGTAGACATTAAAAGACTTCTGAAATATTTCTGCTTTATAGCTGTCTCAATAAGCCCTTCTCAAAAGCCCATATCTAAACTTACTTTTTATAGATATTTTTACAATAAATCTATATAGACTAATGTTTATAGAGACAGTGAACTGAAAGTTTTGGCACATATTCCTTTTGTAAAGAATCATCAACACAGATACAATACATAACAACAAACTCAACCTTATTACACAAAGAAAATATAAATCTATTTTTCATATAATATAGTTATAAAATATAACATAAGGCATCTGCTGGTAATGTTGCTATTATTATTTCAACTTAGAAAAATATGTTTAAACTAAGTTGAAACAGGTTGTCATTTTTTGTTGAAATTCCATGTTATATGCATTAACCTAAGCATGAATGAGCAGGACATAAGTTGGGGTAAAGTTGAGGTAGTAGTCATAATGTTGCCATATTAGACTTGTATATTTTCACTGTTAACTGTCCTTCAACAATCAATCCAGCAACATGCTTATGGATACTATCCAGTTGTAGTAATTTATGTTCAGAATAATTGTAGAAAAAAAAAAACATGTTCATGATGGTCAAGTACAAAGGCATCATAATCATTCCCTCATCTATTCATGATGTCTTTATTTAATAATGACCTTCATTCAATAGACAGGGTACTATGCAAAGAAAAATGAAATTTTCAGTGTTTTTGAGTATTTTTATATTTTCACTATGCAATTCTCTCCCAGAGGATGCACTTATGTAACAATCAGAACTGAATTAGTTACTTACTTGCTTTTTGGCAATATTGGCATATACCTAGTACACTTTTGTTTAGCCAACATCTATATAAATAGTTGATTTGGTCAAGCTGTTCTATGATCCAAGTACCAGCATGTGCTGTTTTTTAAATGTATGAATTGTAATGGTCTCATTTTCTTGCTTCTTATGATGCCCATGTGCATAAGTCATACGAAAATTATAAAATATTTGATAGATTGCATTATTAATTATCAATGACTTGAACCGTTGTACTCAAAACCACTGCATGGAACAGGTGTAAATAATGGAATATTTTGTTACCATCTGAAGTGTAATATTGTTAGATCAGTGCCAAGACCTTTTTGATGTGTAACATATTTTTCTCAGGGTTACTCATTCAAGAAATGAAAAACAGTAATGGTTGCTATGCTTCTCAAGAGAAACTCAGATTAAACCACAAAGCTTACAGGTAGTTTCATCAGCTTATAAATCAACTAACAATAGCATTGTGTAAGGAACTTTATAAACTTTCAAAATATACCATTCTAGTTTCCCAACAATCTGTCAAATTCTGCTTTTCTCTTTATGCAAATAATCTTCTCATTGCATCAGGGGCACAGCTGTGTCTGCTGCTGCATCTGTTGTCAACTAGCAGCAGCTCTATACAAAGGTTGCCATTCGAAGTAGAAAGAAGGTGAATAAAGAAAAAAAAAAAACAGATGCACAAGGGGGCACATCCACAACCATAGTGCACCCAGAACGAAGATTTAAAAAAAAAAAAAAAAAGTTTTCTGTGAAATACTAATACTAAAATAATTGGGATCCCAGAAAGCTTATACTGCATAATACTGTTTGTACAACATAATTTGGAATAGTACTGTGGAAACCATATATTAAAGTGTTTGCAAGAGGGTGGCTGGAGCTCCACAGAGTGATTCTAATAGTTCTTATTGGTTCGAATAGCTGAATATTTACTTGGAGTCAGCACTTAAATCTTCCCAATACAGATGGCAACACAAAAATTGCTATGCAAAAAAGGCTGGCTTAGATGTTAACATCTACTCCTATTGACAGCAGTTCTTTAGGACTTTACAAGTGTTTTTTTATTAGTAATTTTTACTCATGACATGCTGACCCATTGTTTTCTATGTGGTTAATGATATTTCTGTTATTTTTGTCATTGACCGTACACATGAGCAATGCACTTTTGAAAGCATGTAGGCCACAGACTTCCATAGAAGTCAACGGGTCTAGAATAAAATAGATGGCATACGGTTGTGAAAAAACTAAAACAAATGTGTATACAATGCTAACACTACACTGAAAATGGATGCATTTTTTTGCAGACATTAAATGATCTCGCCTTGTCTGAATAGTTGTATTCCATAAACATGCTTCACCTGTAATGGTTTCCCATGTATTAAAATTACATACACAGGTTAGCATGCATGACAATGATTAATAATTAAAACTTTTGTCTGATATTTATATATACTTTTAAAACAATATAAATGTAGATTCTCAGATCAAAAGAAACATCCACAAACACCAAGAAGCTGTACTATTTTTCACAACAACACATATGTATTTGCTTCAATACACTGTAATTTCTGTATTTTGTACTGTTGTTAACATAAACCTCAAACCTCATAAACCTGTTTCTGGCTGCTAATCATGATCATAGATCTCTGTGCATAATCAATGGTCACCATGCCCCACTTCGACACCAAAAGTAATGTAAAGGAATGTGGTTACTTTTAATTAGGCTCATAATGTGATCAGATTCTGACATTAAACGGCATCTACCAGCAGGATCAAGGATTGTAAGTCAGGCGTGCTTGTTTTGCTCTTCTTTTAGCTTTTTATGCCCTTGTTTTCACAAAAATGGCAAAATTATGCAAAGGAGCCTGAGGGGCTCCAGGCTCAATTTATGGCTATGGAACTCATTACCCCTCATGCTCATTTGCATAACTATTAAGGCCTTTTATTTTTTTTAAAAAAGGGCATAGTAAGCTATAAGAAGAGCAGATTATGCCTGAGGGGGGCACACATCAGTTTGTAAGTGTGCTTCATTTACAATCCTTCATCATGGTGGTAGATTACCTTTAATTATACTTGTATCAATTATTGAACTTCAAGAAAATAAAAGATATCAATGAACTAAGATTTTTCACCTCCCAAGCAAGCTTTAATCCAGCTACTTTTGTAGCATTCCATTACAAAATGTGGCTTTGTCAGGGAATGTAATTTATTTTTGACATATCCTGCTTTTTGGCATTGCAATTAAATACAGATGACTTAAAGGGAACCGGTCACCAATGATAAGCCCTCCAAACCCCAAACAGTACCTTGTTGTATACTTTATAAGATTTCAATTGATCTTTTATTGCAGCCATCATTCTTTCATTTCATCTTTTATTGCCCAACTTTTGGTCCTAACAGAGTTTGAGGAGGAGTTCAGTAATGCAGTCAAGGTAACCAGTCTTCACCTGGCCACTTAAACTCCTAACCTTGCCACTATGTGATGACTCTCCTTGTCCGAGTTATTGTTCATGCGCAGTAAAAAAGTAGTGGCTATATACAAATTTGCTGCTAGCCAGCCATTGCTCATTCATAACATGCATGCTGGAGTACGGTTGGCCAGCTAATAATCGGTCCTGTGCTGCGCACTGCAGTGGTGCCTGTGCAGTATTGCCTGTAAAGTTGCACATGCCTGAGAGTGACTTTGCCGCTTAGGGGTATGTATAGTAGTCTGAGCATCCAGGAGGCGGCAAGGTAGCTTTTCACTGTATTTTTGGACCAGGAGTTTAGCAGTAAAATCCTTTTGTAGAAGAATAGTGGCTGCACTATAAGATATAAAAGCATCAAAAACAAGGTACAGTTTGGGATTTAGAGGGTTATCCTTGGTGACAGGTTCCCTTTAGACACTGTTGAAGAATGAGAATAACATTGTATAACTTTCATGCAATTACCAAGGGAACTTAATGAAGAAACGTCTGAGGAAAAGTGGTGCTGCCTTATGTGTTAATAAAAGCAATAAAAATAAAAAAAAGGAGATTCTGGCGGTAGCAGACATGTGGCAGTCAGGGCGGTACCAACGGCTTCTGTAAACAAATGAGCAACGATCGAGCGCCACAGTTAAATGGGAGAGCATAAAAAGGCGAGTATAAGAGGGTTATTATCACAGCTCTTAAATCCATATTTTAAAAAATATATTTAATTCCCATACAACCCTTATAAGGTATTTTACACATTAAGTGCTTTAATACAAGCGACTATCCAAAAACACTGACAAATGATGGTTTAAAAAGCCGAGCAAAAGTGGTCTGATGGACATTACCATCAGCAATGTCTCGTATCAAGCTGTGCACAAGGCAGTCATTCAAGGCAACGCCTTCAATAATTTTTCATTGACACATTTATTATTACAATTGCTCAGAAACAAGTGAACAATACTTGCCCAGTGTATTGATCTTTAAGAATACTGAAACTATGGCAAATAAAAAACCATCAGGAACCTGCCTACTGAGCAGCTGTACAATGGTGTAACTATGATAATATGAAAAAGAAAGTACTCACCCTTATTAAAGTTGCTTTATTTTACTGTGGAGTTTTTCTTTTAATTTAGGAAAATAAGGTGTTTCATCTGAAAATTTTGCTAGACATTGTTACAACCACTCTTCTGTGATATCCAATTAATTTTTACAATGTTATGCTCTTTTTTCAGATGGCAGCGGTTATATCTCTATGCATAATGAAGGTGAAGATCTTGTGATATAACCAGTGAATGGCCACTCTAGGCTTCAATGTAATATTTATACCGGGCCTATTATTACACTTTGAAAAGTTATATACCGTACTTGTACTGGCTCCTTGCAGAGGCCGCATACTCATAGCTTATTTTTTTAAGGCAACAAAATAGCTGCCAATATATGTAATGTTCAAGGTCATGTATGCGGAAAGATAAGTGTTTGCGGTAAACCTAATCTAGCCATATACAAAGTAATATTACAATGTGAAAAATGCATATAAGTAATATACTGAAGCATTTATTTCATTTAATAAATAATTCATTTTCCTTTGCAATCTTGGACTGAATTACTCTAAAATACATACAATATAATCTATAAACAGTTATTATTTGTTGTATGTGCAGATGACCGCTCTGTTCTCTGTACAGTGGCTGATTTGGGTAACTGCAGTTCAGCTCCGATTCAAGGAGACCCTTGTAAAGTTTACAACATGGAGAGGGGAGGGACATTTTTTAGTGGACAAAAATAAAGGTACATTTCCACCACATCCATATGTTCTAAAGGCCACCAATTAATATAATTCTCTGTCACTTTCTGCTCACAAGTACAAGTTATCCATGTGCAACTTAAAATGAAAAACAAAATAACCATAAACACAAGCTAAGAGAAATACACCTTAAATTACTATATAATTTGAAAATTATATTTCGTTAAGTCCAATTAGTGAAATGTCTAATGTCATATTTTGACAATAAATACTATATTTGAGTTTTATAGCTTTTGGGATTTGGGAAATGTGCTTGGTAACAAAATATTTGTCTAGAGTTTCAAAGAAAAAAATATACACAAATGCATCAATTCTGTATTATTACAAGAAAAAATGTCTTGAATTTACATTGACACACATCTGATAAGTAATACTAAATTCATCACTTTTCATCTATCGCCCCACAAGAATATATATTGCACTGCTCTTCTTATCATAAACAAATGTCAGTGTTGTTTGTTTCTCATAATATTACCTTGGTGCCTATTTGCAGTGCTTCTCTTACCAATGGAATTGGAGTGTCTACTTATTATACTGAAAATACAGAAATGGCATCACAATCATGAGATGTAAGTCATCTCATGACTGCTTCATGCCAGAGAGACATCTGTGGTCGACTACCACTTGAAAGGTTAAAAGAAATAGAAAAATATATCTTTTGAACTGCATGCGCCAAAACGTGATAATACTGGAATTGATCATGCAACTACAAATGTACAATGCTGCTGTAACAGAAATGTTTCTTCATTTCCTAGTTACTATTATAGGCACTTAAAAGAAATGAACGATTAATAAGTGAATAGTGTTCCTTAGCCAATGGATAAGGTCAATAGTAGGGGCAGGATACAAAGAAGACATCGGACAACCCATTTGGTACAGTATGTGGTTCCTGTCACTTTACAAATAATCAATGCCACCCCTTCACTGCTCAATGATACAAAGGAACACTTTATTTTCAAGTAGCTACTAAACTGCAGACATTTCAGCTTTTCATTGCATTTCATCTCTAACACTGGATCAAATAAGCATTGCTCTATTGGGTGAGAAATGAGGCTTTGAATGAAGTGTATGGGGAAATTTTTACATATGACCCCTTTATAAAACAGCTCTATATGTTCTCATTAAATGTAGTAAGTGCCGACAGCAAACAGAATCTTTTGGTTTTATAAGGGTTAAACGCATTTGCCACCAGAATTTTAGCTGAGCCTTCAGAAAGGGAGTCACAGTCTATTATGAGGCATACTTTGGTAAAGGTCAGATAACTAATTTGGGATTATGCAGATAGGATATTAAAATGTGCCATATATTTTAATTATCAGACTATGCATTTTTGGATGTTCTTTTATTTCCTTTGTAAATGATATTTACTAGTCATGTTTGACAAAGTCATATTAATGTTTCAGCTCAACTTACTATGTTGCTGAAATCAACCAAAATGAGGATGTTAAACATGTGCAAAACTAGTGAAGCAATTAATCTTGTGATTTAGAAGTTTCTTCCAATCTTAAATTACTTTTTTTACTGGCTTTTTTTTACAGTAAATACTGGCTGGAGATCCATGGTCTAATCTCAGCTGCTGCACACCTGCCACCAACACACTGAGAAACAACTGAATTATTTAGTAAAAGAACCAGAGAAATTGATGCGTCACCAAGGGACTAAGGTAGTGGCCAATAAACAAATGGTCGCAACGCAAAAAAACAAAAAACAACTCATCAGAAAAGATAAAGAGTTTACCAATCCTATGTTGATCTTACTGTACACTTAAAATATGTAATGGGTAAATGATGAATCCTTCCAAAAGGAAATCTTTGCACTGTCTAAAGATGAATGCTTTCTTATCGCTTTAGTTATGCAGGTAGCCAAGTCTCAGACCTGTTTCATGTCCCACCCTCGTAAGAGACAGTGATATTTGTGGTGTAGTATCAGAGGTTGAAAGCTATTGTCCAGATATAACTTCTCTTCTTTTCAGAGAAGTAAAACACCCGTCGAAGAAAAAAAAATATCACAAAAATATTAAAGAAATTAAAAAAAAAAACATTTTAACTGCTCATTCTTGTGCCCTCTCGTCAGCTCATTTCTTTCTTATCTCTTGCATCATGTCAACAAACCACAGCTTAGAGTTTGTTTCGATTTTCTAAGATGTAATGCTCCTCAGTTTAAACAAAGAAACTGAGGTAAGACAGTTTATGATTTGTGCTAGGAAACAGTAACCAAATATGAATGTTCAACCCTTGTTCCAAACTGTCCTGCAGAAAGAAATGGCGAGAAAATGGATGCATGTCTTGTTTAAAATCTTCCTTCCCAGCGAAGTTAAAATAGATCTATTTGGGGTTTGACTCATCAGAACTGATACCACTTCTTTTCTTTGTATTTTAACATCATCTGCAAAAACAATGAGAATATTTGAATTACCAAGAAGTAATGGATTCTTAAACTTGTCACATTTAGTAAAAATTATCATCTGATTCATATTCACATTTCATATTGGTATTTTTGACTTTTTCTAGTTCTTAAAATGTTAATTCGCAAATATTTTCATGTGCAAGGGTTGTATTTTTAAATTGCAAAGTTCTGCGGTACAGAACCCGATACAACCCATGAGATGGATGTCCGTTTGAAAATGGGTGGCATGACCTGTGGCAGAACAGCAACCAATTACAGCTCAGCTTTCAACTGCCACAGCAGCAGCAGCAGACAATGGCTCCTGTATATGCTGCCTAATCAGTGGATTTTGGAAAGCGAGGAGTGAAAATTTAGGCTCAAAACCAAGTCTATGATGTTCCCTGAGTCACAGGAAGCCACTGTGCTAAATTTGGTGATTGTAAACATGGCGGTACAGATTCCTTTAGCGGACATACACACACACATATTCAGCTTTATATATTAGATTAAGATGTATTTCGTCCCATCCTCAACACTGTGGTTGGTCTGAAAAACAGGACATTCCACAGTCATTCATAGATCACAGCAGTATGAATCTGCACTTAATAGATTGAAATCTCATCTACATGGTGCAGATTATTTTTAGCACAAAAAATGCCATGACCTGCGGTTTTCAAATGTATGGAATGGGTGAAATTCTCTGTAGCATCCACAGGAAAATCTGCTTGCAAATCCACGGTGAATCTACTTTGCATTACATGCATTTTCAGGCAAGATTTGAACTTCTCCATACCTGTGCAGAGGTATCCTAATGTATTAATTTAATGTTAATATGCTTAACCCCTTCCCGACATTTGACGTAATAGTACTGCATCGCGGGAGGTGCGTTCCCGCAAAATGCAGTACTATTACGTCATGCTTTCTGGCACCGGCTCCTGAACGGAGCCGGCGCCAGAAGCTGCAGGTGTCAGCTATATATTATAGCCGACACCTGCCTCTAACACCCGCGAACGGAGAAATCTCCGACACGTTAACCCGTGACACGCCGCGGTCGCGGCAGAAGAATCGCAGCCCGGTGACGGTGCACCGGGGCTGCGCGATCCTCCTTCTTAAAGCCGGGTCCCTGCAGGGGTGTTCTGACGACCCGGCTGTAACACACTGGGGACATGCGCAACATGCTCAGGTGTGTTTACATTACACAGTGGAAATTACATCTGTTACACGGGTAATGTGAAGAAGAGCTTGAAACAAGTGATCAAGTGGATCACTTGTTCAAGCTCAACCCTATAAAAGTAATAAAAGATGTTAAAAAACACATACATAACCAATGTTCTTAACTATAAACATACTATTAATAATAGAAGTTTGAGGTTCCCCTAAACACAATCAGTTACGAGCCTGTATCACACATGCAACACGTCGAAAACAAACAACGCAAATCGCCCAAAAAACCCCCCCCCAGAACATTATTTGTTTATCGCCCGCGCTGTAACTCGTACATACTCGAAATCTTTGGGACCCCGCTGGTGAACCGTTACACGGTGCAGTAGCGTGTCCAAACAATCACCGAAAAACACGCCAAAACAGCTGTACATGTCGTACTTCCCAGAATAATCGCCGGGGTCTACACAAACAATGTCTAAAAAGTGCATCCAAAAAAGTTATGTGCGCAAAAAACTAAAAATGGTACCACTGAATAAGAACAACTCAACGTAAAAAATAAGCCCTAAACATAGCTCTGTCAACCAAAAAAAATATTAAAGTTAACGTCTCGGAAAAGATGGCATGAGTTGCAAAAACAAAATGTAGATTCCTCTATATAGTTTTATCAGTAAAATTGTAAAAATAAATGAAAACTATAAAATGACGGTCATCACTAATAGTAATCTAATAGTGTCCAATAGAATGAAGTAATATAATTTTTTAGTGTACGGTGTACGACCCCCAATATATACGAAAGAAAGTAAACCAAAATTTACAATTTTCTTTCAACCCCTACATTCAAGAAGTAATAAAAATCCTCATCAATAAGCTTGACCCACGATACCTGAAGTATTTGTACACGTGACATCTCATTGTCGCGCAAAAGATAAGCCCTTATATTCTGTCCAAATTGCCAAAAAAAATAAACGATTGTATAGCCAATAAAAATTGACAATGCATAATCTGCTCTGAATGGCGCAGCTCCCTGCATGCCGGCGTGTGCCCATACAGCAGGGTTACCCCCCACACTATGGGGGGTATTGTGTATTACACGGGAGAGATTTGGAGCGTTTTGGTTTGGTCATTTTATCCACTGAGAATTGTAAATTTTTGAAAACATATTATTTAGCCAAAAAAAATTTACTTTCAAAATTGCATCCACGTTTTGTTTAACCCCGTAAAAACAATTAAAGGGTTTAACAAACTTCATAAAGTTGTCTTTTCACGTACTTTGTTTGAGGGGCGTTAGTTTTCTAACTGGGGTAATTTATGGGGTTACTTTTTTATTTAGGTCTCTCAAAAGTGATTGAACCTTGAAGCAGGGGTCCCCAACAGCAGGATTTTGCGTTTTTTATGAAAATGTGACAATCGCACCTAACGCTCAAAGGCCCATAAACATCCTACAAAATATAGACTATGCATAACTAAAAACCCTTCATGTCCCAAAATTAGACATTTACAGTGAATGTTTAGTAGTACATTTTTTTTCCGGTATGACTATGATATTGTTGGTAAACGTAGACATAAACTTTTAAGTCAAAATCAAAAAATTTTTCCAAACCCTTTCACCAAATATCTGATCTTTCTCATAGAAATAAATCGCAAAAACATACCACCAAATTTTCAATATACCTGAACGTGCCTGTATTGTTGTGTCACAGGGGGAAGACGGGAAAAACACAATTTTAAAATCACATTGGATTTTTAAAGCGTTCCGAAGTTATACATCCACTGTATAGTGACACAAGGGCAGATTTCCGTTGAAAAATGGGCCGTGTCGGAAGGGTTGACATAAAGTGGCTTCAGCGTTAAGGGGTTAAGATGTGTGATAGTTCTTTTAGTGTAATATTCTGCGCGATTCATTAAACAATACATGCAGCGTGTTTCGATATTTTTGCGTTTCCCGAAAGAAAGAACATAATGGGTGGGCAAGATTTACAAGTGTCTGAAAGCAGAATATTGTCTAGTTGCCCATGGCAACCACTCCACCAATCTGTTTGGGGAAAATAACTATAGTATGGAAAAACCACATTTTTTATATAGCTTACTCATGAGCAGTTTAGGAAGAATCTGCAACTAGACAGCATGGCAGCTTTTCTATCTTCTAACCTCTCCTAATTTTTGTCCCTCTCTTGTCCAGGGGCCCATTGGCTCGTGCTAGTTCAGCACCAAACCCGTTGCAGCTCCTTTCACTCCTTCCCATAACCAGGCCAAGTGAATGTAACACAGTTGGTCGCTGTGGTCTCCAGATGTTCACCACTAATAACTCCAGAAGTACAGAAATAAAACAGAATAGAGGCTCTATTCACATCATAAATTACACTTATTTTGTTTGTATACCTTTCGTCTGACTCATCATTCAGATTTTGTACTGCTACCTGTAAAGTTTATGATCAAGATAGCACACACTTAATTGATATTTACACTTGCCCAGCCTATCCTTGCCAAATTTGTAAATACAGCGAAAAACAAGGAAGGCGAGCCTTTATTAATAAATTCAATATCTTTATAAAACACCATAAAATACTAGTCCGTAACAAAAAAAACACTTATAACTGCATTGTTAGCGATATATACACTCACACCGGCCACTTTTTATTAGGTAAACCCTGTTCAACTGCTTCGTTAAACATTAATTTCTACAATAGCCACATCAACATGGCGCTTTTGGCCAATCAGTGCATTTAGGCATGTAGACATGGTCAAGACCAATCTCCTGCAGTTCAAACGAGCATCGTATGGGAGAAAGGTGATGTTTGAGTGCCTTGCAGCTTTGGTGGCATGGTGTTTGGGATTGCCAGAAGGGATGGTCTGAATATTTCAGAAACTGCTGACTTCTACTGGGATTTCTACGCACAACATCTCTAGGTGTTACCAGAGAGAATAGTCCGAAAAAAAGAAAAAAATCCAGTGAGCGGCAGTTCTCGTTGGGCTGGAAAATGCCTTGTTGATGCAGAGGTCTAGAGGATAGAGGGGCAGACTCGTTCGAGCTGATAGAAGGCAACAGGGACTAAAATCGCCACCCCGTTACAACCAGGTAGGCAAGAAGAAGCATTCTTGAACGAACACGTACGTCGGTAACTTTGAGGGGCAGATGGGCTACAGCAGCAAATACCCACACATGGGGGTTTGCCACTCCTTTCAGCTAACAGGAAACTGAGCTACAATTGCAAGGCTCATCGAAATTGACAGTAGACAGATTGGAAAAAACGTTGTGCCTGGTCTGATAGTGAGTCTCGATTTCATGCGGTGGACTTCGGATGGTAGGGTCAGAATTTGGCCTCATCAACAACATGAAAGCGGATCCACTAACTGCCTTGTATCAACGGTTTTCAGCGCTCTTGTGGTCTGGTTTCTCTTTGGTGTTTTTCTTGTCATGTGTGCTTGTGGGAATATTTTCTCGTGGCACTCTTTGGGCCCCTTGGTACACCATTGAGACATTTTTTGCAAGTCCACAGCCCCTACCTGAGTATTGTTGCTGAGCATGTCCATCCCCTTATGACCCAAGCGTTTACCCACATCTGATGCTACTTTCTATGCAGGATAATGCGCCATGTCATAAAGCCTGGAATCATCTCAGACTGGTTTCTGACACTGACAATGAGTTTCACTGTACTCAAATGGCCTCCACAGTCACCAGAATCAATCCAATAAAGCATCTTTGGGATTGTGGGTGGAACGGAGAGGGAGATTCGCATATCTGGATGTGCAGCCGACAAATCGCGCGCAACTGTGATGATGCCATCATGTCAATAGGACCAAATCTCTGAGGATGCTTCCAGCACCTTGTTGTTGAATCTATGCCCACGAAGAATTGACGGTCAGTTCCTGAAGGGCAAAAGGGGGGTCCAACCCGTACAGCATGGTTTGTACATAAAGTGGCCGGTGAGGATTTACATCTAATACCAAACACAAAAATTTGTCCTCTGAAACCAGTGACCATGCTACTACCACAAATGCAACTATAAAATAGTGGTGCATGATCACACCAAACTGACATGCACTATTATCCCTGCCCCTTTAGGGTATAAAAATAGCTTCACTTATATTTAAATCCAGAGCATGATAGAGTGCTGCAAGTACATTACCTGTGAAAGGACAAGTGAATGCGGACTGAGGAAGCAGTCATGGAACGGCTCTACATGTGTGGGCAATCTCACAATACAAACATCACTGCATCTTGAGCCATAGTTAGCGCAAATCCCTACGGAGTTTTTGCTCATTTTTGTCTTCTTAAAGTGGTTTGTCAATTTTAAACTGATGTCTGGATACATTAATATCCCAAGCCATCTTTATTACAGTTACTTTAATGGATCCATTTAAAAAACTGATAACTTTGCTTTTCATTTCTTGCTTTGGCCACCAAGATGGTGATTGAAAAAGTCTTTATAAACATCGGAGCCATCTCAGTATGAAAAACAATGATTGGATAACCTATGGGAAAAACAACGGAACAAACTGATACAAATCCAAGGCCATCTGTTTTTAAAATAGACAGCACCACACACCAAGAAAGGGTCTACCCTCAGGGGACAGGAAAACCAGCGATAAGGAAAAGATTCGGATCCAGCATTTGCGAATAAGACGCCTTTAAGTGTGTTCTAGGACTCCATCAGTAAATACAGGTAACATGGTTAAATCCACATCAACGCGTTTCTAGCAACAGACACGTGCTCTTTCAATCATGACTAAGTCATGATTAAGAGCACTTGTCGTGTGCTAGAAACGCGTTAATGATGATTTTACCATGTTACCTGATTGGATCGCCATAAGAACACCAAAGGTGGTCTTATTCTGCAAATAGCTGATCCGGCATCTTTCCTTATCGTGGATTTATTGCCCTGCAGCGGGGTGGATCCGTGCAAGCAGATATAAGTTACCGCAGATCTAGTGAGCTGGATGGAACTCTTATAGCCAGGGATAAACCAGGTTTTTGAGATCGTGAGAATGGACAGAGGATGTAGTGGATACATACTTTGATAGTATGGCCGAGGCAGTTTAATTTAAGCATACAACCCAGTTTTTTTTTTCACGACCACTTGTGAAGGAGAGGACAAAGCAGTTTTGAGAAGAACTATATACCCAAAAGGTCGGTGGGCAACCCGGGTTGCATCAGTGGTTAGAGGTAAACAAATTACCAGTGGTAATTACCAATTTACGCCCCCTTTGCACCACAACTGCACCAAACTCGAGAGAACTAGCACTGATTTCGGGGTGGGGTATTTCTTGTTGGTGCGGGGGGTTGGTGTATCAATGAAGACAGAAACTATTTTCAAAAAAACAAAAAAAAAAACATTTTTGTGAATTCCCAACACAATCTAACCTATAGTGCGTTATAGATGGGTATAAGAGAGGACCAGGCTGCAGCCTCGGCAAATTTGGTTTACAGACTGCCCTCTAGTCAAATGAGCTTTAAGAGCTTCAAGGTCAGGAAATGTAGTGCCTTGTACGTCTGAATATTCAATAGTCAACTGCGCATCTAGATTTGGATCTGCTGAAGCTAATAATTCTTGCCCGAGAAAAAGGACGTACAAATTGTTCGAATTTCTACATTCAGAGGTTGTTGGCCAGACATAGATTTAATAACCCTTTTTGTGTAAAGTCTGGCATTGCCTCACAAAAGAGGGGAGTCTAATCTCCTGAGAATGATGAAACTGAGGCCACTTGGGAAGAAAAGACTGAGTCCGTGGACTGGGACCACACTATACTCCAAAATCTTGTATAGGAGGGCCTACATGGATAGGAGCTGAAATTTCCTACCACTACAGGCTGAGGTGATTGCAACCAGGAACAACAACTTTATGATTACTATCCACTTTACAGACACAGGACTCTTAGAGTGGGCTTGAAGGTTTTAGAACCAATTCAGACAGGGGAGATGGTTTCCCCAGCGGGCAACTGTCTAATCTTTTAAAAGGTGACATTCTAGTGGCCGCCTTTATTTAATCCATCTATCCAGGGATGGGAGGTACTGAGGCTTTTTGAAAATAAGGAGACTGAGCGCCGGAGACACCTGTACCTGTAACTGGTTATAGTCTCTTATCTAATCACTGCTGAAGAAAATAAAAATTTGCCTACATCTGGGTGGTCAAATCTATTTTAGGAGATGTTTAAAACCTAAAAAAGCCTTTCGGACTCTGACAGTAAATCTGATGTCAGATGTCACTAGCTTTTGCCTTTGTTCTGTAATGTAGTAATTACTTATCTAAAAGGTCTTTCCTTGGGTTAGAATCTTCTTTCACGTTTAAGGCCGTCAGATGGGAGACTTATCTGTGGGTGGAAGACTGGACCTTGTGATAGGAGTTCTGGAGCTTTGAAGGATCCACTTGGTCTGGAGACTGATAATTTCCCGTATCACTGCGAACCAGTATACTCGTGGCCTGTCATTTACGCCTCTTCCTCGGGACTCTTAGAGGCGTGTTAGGGGAGGAAATGGATATGAGAGGCTGGAGGTCCCACTTTTTCACAACGTATATCCAGACCACTCGGCTGGTCTCTTGGGTCAGGGAGCAAAATTCTCAGACCATCAGTTATGATGTGTGTTGACAGGTCGATGACTGGCGCACCCATAATTTTATTATCAAAAGATCTCTTCGTAGGCACTATTCTCCTCGCGTAGAAGAAGCTAGGGAGGAAGTCGTTTCCATGATTTACTTTCCCCTTATATGTTCTGCTGAGAGCGAGGATAAATTTGTTCTGCCCAGTAGGTATATCTGTAGGCAGGTCATTAGAGGGCTCACCCTGAAGATTTATGAAGGCTATTGCTGTCACTTGTGCCGAGAGTTATCTTCAAAGCGGTTCCCTGAGTGATTCTTAGAGAGCCTAATGCTTCGAGAACACGCATCTTCATCTCTAAAGTTGGACATACATTGAATGCATGTCCTTTATCCACGGGTCCCTGAAACCGCGTAATTACTCCACCGTAATTGGTTCCTGAACCACGACAGCACCAAACCACGAGATGAAGGGATCACGCTCCAAGGGTACAGAAACCACGACTTCAAATTTCTGCGTACGTCCACACCTTCCGTGGATTACAGAGACTGTATGGGGACTGTAATGTTCTCGATTTAATTCACCACCGTGTCATTCTAGATACACTTTCGATGAGAGATCTCACACCTCTGTGACACAACACATAACACATGAACACCCAAGTGGAAAAGAATTTAGAACGGATCGGATATACCCAGGGCTTGCTGTCGTGGTTCAGGAAAAACCCAATTACCGGTGCAGTAATTACGTTTCCCTTCTCCCCCACGCTCACCACACCCCACACCCAGAAGAATAGAGAACATAGAATGAAAATCCTTAGTGGAGGGACAAACCAAAAAGAAGAAAAAGAACCCTTCGCCAAAGGAAATTCCTGTGCACCCTTGCCTACACTTTAGACCTATAGTGCCCCTATAAAAGTGTCGGGCTTGAAGACCGACCAGTGGCAGCCTTGGACCCAAATATGATTATACGCCGACACCTCTCCTAAATCTGCCTCATCAGGAAGAAACTGCTCGTGTGGAATGGGCCTTTAGACCTGACTGGTTTACGGTGACCGTCGCTAAAAGTAAGCGGAGCTAATGGCTTAGCCAATCCATCTAGCTATACTACCGCCTTTGAGGGCCTTCTGCCCCCTATTCTTGCCACCAAAGAACAAAACGACCTATCAGAATTTTCTCCAATCTTTTCTATCCAAATATAGCTGCATCCCTTTAACATTTAATTTGTTTGAAACCCCTATCCAGTTCCATAAAGGGTATTACTGCAGAAGGATGGGAGCCTGAATCTCCTGGGTATCTATGGAATCCTAGAGGACTACCTTTGGTAAAAAGTCCCGGGTCTGTCATCTAGAACCTACCCTGTCATCAAAGATCTTTGAGAACGGCGCTCTAATGATAGAGAAGTATATATACTCTCCGACCCTACGGGCTGAAGTGTATTGCTACCAAAAAAGACAACTTTAATGGTCAATACCATTGTTAGTGAATCCAGACTCCAGGGCTCAAAAGGATCTCTCTTTCTATCTTAGATAATCTAATCCACGAGTGAGACCCATGGGGCGGCACCGTACCTCTCTATAACGGGGTCAGTACGAGGTGCCGCCATTCTATGAACCTAGATATCCAGGGATGAGAGGCTACAGGGGATACCAAACAGGGTCTAAGGGTCAAGATATCTGAACTTTAAGGGTGGCATAGTTTAGGCCCCCCTCCTTATACTAATGCCTCTTGCCAGGAAATCTAATTCTTACTATATTTGATAGCTAAGTCTAATCTTATTCACTATGACGAACTTAAAAATCGAGCATACCGGTCCAGACCCTAAATAGATCCTAGAGGGTAACTACTTTCTGCTCTTCTGCAGGGTTGTAATTACCTGTGGCCGGAGAGGCTTTTTCCCTCAAGATTTTGCGCCTCCAAATTCCAGGCCACCTCAGATTGGGATGGTTCGACATCTGCGGTGATACTGGCCCTGTCGAGAGGAGATCGTGACTCTCTGGGGAGGATCCAAGGGTCCTGATATCGACTTAGATCTCTCAGTACTGGAAACCATGCTTGCCTCAGGGCCACAAGGGGGCTATAACTAATAACTCTGCTGGTCTGTGCGTCTCTCTTCAAACCCTCGGAGAAATAGACAGTGGGTGGAAATGCATAGCTAGGCGGAAGGCCCACGATTGAGAATGGGCTCCAAACTTAAGTCCCCCTGGTCTAGGGGTGACTTACTTCGGCCTGCGCTGACCTCTTGTTAGTGTTCTGAGAATTAATAAAATCTACTCTGGTTGTCCCCAGCAGTCTGGTTATCTGAGGCAACCAGCTCTCCGAGTAGGGACCACTTCCCTGACGTAAGAATACGGCGCTCAGCTGATACGTCTGCCTGCAGATTGTCCTGCCCTTATATGTTACCCGCCGACTTATTGATCTTAGAGATTGGCTTCCGCCAGGTCGACACAATCTGATGCCTGATTGAGTTCATGTTGTAGGAACCAGCTTCCCCCGTTTGTACACCTCCCTGGCGATTCACGATACGCCAACGCCACGTTGACATTGTCCTAAGGCAATTCTTCAGGTCTGTCACACCGAATCATCGGCCTAGAGCTTGTCCAATTTGTCCCTCAGGATGGTTCCTATTCTCTGTATGTTTGAGGACTTCTTCCTGGATTCTGCGATTCCATGTCCCTCGACTAAGAGTTCCCAGCTACTTGAGCTCCCACAACCGTAGAGCTCTCGCATCCGTAATCATGGATAGGGGCGTTTCTCCTCTCTCCAATGCTCTGCCTGCCTGAGGTCTTTTCTCGTAGCCCCCAGTCTCAGGGAATCCAGTATTGTGGGGAACGTTGTACATCCTGCTGGTCCAACATGAAGAGTGTTACAGGGCCTTGGTGATACATCGCCAGTAGCAACCGCGGAATGCCGCTGTTAAAGAACCCGGAGTCCTCATAATGTCCTGATGGCAGGGGATGGCGTTGTACAGCTTTTCCCTGAGGCTAACAATCTTCCACACCTTATTGTCCTCGAGGAAGGAAAGATTTCTGTGGCTGGAATCTAATGTGATGCCGGATAATATCTTGATCTGGCCGGAGTAAGGGAGGACTCTCTTTTCAAATTTACATCCGTCCAGGACGATGTAGTCTTCCATCACCACCCTTATGAAGGTCTGCCCCAACTTCTCTGCCGAAACCTGCGATCAGCGAGGAAGCTACGCTCTAGATATGGCACAAAGGTGCCCTGATTATCTTAGCTATGTTAGGCTCCCACTTATGTATTAGTTTGTGAAAACTCTCGGTTGCTATATGCACACTCCAAAGTGGTAGAGCTTTTTGAACTGCGAGTGGTCTCTTCTGCCTTCTTCATCACACCGCACACTCTCAGGAATCCCTGACTGTTCCCGATATGAATAGGACGTGGTAGTATGCATCCGCTAAGCTCTATGGAAGCATAAAACAATCCTGTAAAGAGCAGGTTTATCGGTTGCTTTGATCGTTCCATCTTAATTTTTCCACGTTTACCTGGTAGCAGTGGTTTTAGTGGTCTAATTTATAATGTCCGGAACGTGCATCCGGTTCTCTTATAAGGAACGGGTTGCAATAAAATCCTTGCCTTATCATGCAGTTTCGGCACCCGCCGTAGCACCCCTCTGCCCACAGTAGGATCTTACTTCGTTCTCCAGAGCCTGTCTCTTCTGCTCCTTTCCGGCCACTGAGGTTATTTGCTTGAAACGGTCTGCTTGGGGGAGGGGATGAAGGAAAAATGGTAATTGCGTAGGCCATCGTTTTTAGATCCCTCCTAAAATCCACTTGCTCCTGAACTACCTGCTCCATCCTCCTTGAAAGGGGAGGTGAGCCTGCCCGCGCAGATCCCCGTCTCGCTCAATTGCTGACCGGGACTTTTATGGATCCCTAGGCACCGTGGAAAACACTGAAGCCCTGTAACCTCCTAGAGGTCTGCCACCCCTCTCTTGTATCCGATATCTCTGAGAGAGATCAAATGCTAAATCGCCTTGAGGGTGCGCAAAAAAAATTCTTCTCTTTGAGGCCTTTGTCTGGAACAGACCTCTCTTCTTCACTGTATGCTTTTCAAGATGTTGTCTAGAGCAGACCAAACAAAATTCCCCCCCTCACAGGGAGTACTACACCAGATGACTTTTAGAGGAAAGGTCACCTGTCCAGTTTTTCAGCCATAAGGCCCTTCTGGCAGAATTAGTAGAAGGGCTACCGTTCTGCTGATTACTTAAGGGCTCATCCACCACTGGCCTCGGGCCTTAAGAAGGCACTGAGGCCTTCTGTGAAGTGTGGTAAACTCCGATGAAAAAGCCTGGACCTGGCATGCACCAGCACCTAATCTTTTCCTCGCAAGCTCGGGAAAGCCAAACAAAAAGACTGAGACATAGAGACCGCATGTAGCCGCGCCATTGGGTTTGAATGCGCCCGCTGCTGCTCTCACAGGAACGCCTGTAAGAAGGCCATCGCTTATTATTCCACTGGTCTTTTAAGCACGAACACTGAATCCTCAACTGGAAGCTGCACCTCTTTACTAGACCTACTTTAGTAAACGGACACCTCCCCCTTCGCGCCTTGTCCCAAATACTCTGTTCGCTCTCTCAGGAAAGGGATCCTTCCTCCGCTTCATAGTCTCTAGGATAAATAACCCTCTTGTCCCCCTTGCGCCATTCTGCCCAGGATTAAGAGGAGAAATTATTCTCCTGTGATAGGAAAACCTTTCTCTTCTTGTTCTTCCTAGACCCCTGAAACATAACGTCTGTTACAGAGCCGTTTCTTCTTTTTCATCTTCTAACCATGTTTGATCTTCACTGTAATTGCCCACTAGATATCATATCCTCTATAGGAACAAGGGGTCTGCCTGACCTTCCTCCTCTGACTCAGCATGATTCTCCCGAACTAGGCCAGAACTTCAAGTTGCCTGGCAAGGCCCTGGGAATTCTCTCCTGCAGGGATTCTCCTTTATTTCTTGTACAGAACTCACCGCCTTCCTGATGGATTTAGCATACGCATCGGATTCAAACAAATTGTCGACTGCTCTTGTGCTAACAGGCGCTGAAACACACTGGTCACAGGTGAGCTGTTTAAGAATAGAGTCAGGCAGATTACTTACTCCACATATTCTAAATGCTGATGCTTAGACTTGTTACCACTGTGGCTTTCCCCGTACCGAGTTATTTCTTCCACTCTAACATTACAGATATCTATGGTATTTTATCCACTGAGAATTTGTACATTTTTTGAAAAACACATTCATTTAGCCAAAAAAAATTTACTTTCAAAATTGCATCCAATTTTGTTTTAACCCCTGTAAAACAATTAAAGGGTTAACAAACTTCATAAAAGTTGTTTCACGAACATTAAAGGGTGTAGTTTATATAAGGGGGTAATTTATGGGGATTTACTTTTACACATTAAACAATACATGCAGGTCTTCGGATATTCTTTGCGTGTCCCGAAAGAAACATAATGGGGCAGATTTATCAAGTGTCTGAAAGTCAGAATATTTCTAGTTGCCCATGGCAACCAATCACCAATGTTTGGGGAAAATAATATAGTATGGGAAAAACCACATTTATATAGTTTACCTCATGAGCATGTTTAGAGAATGAATCTGCACTAGCAAGCATGGCAGCTGTTCTATCTTCTAACTCTCCTAATTTTTGTCCCCTCTCGTCCAGGGCCCATCTGGCTCGTGCTAGTTCAGCACCAACACCCGTTGCAGCTCCTTTCACTCCTTCCATACCACCAGGTCCAGGAATGTGCGTAACGACAGTTGGTCGTGGTCTCCCAGATGTTTCACCAACTAAATCACAGAATACAGAAATAAAATACAGAATAGAGGTCATTACAATATAAATTACATTTTATTTTTTTATACCTTTGACTATCATTTAGATGTGTACTGCTATCTAAAGTTTATGATCAGATAGCAACACTCTAATTGATTATCTACACTTGCCCAGCCTATCCTTGCCAAATTTGTAAATACAGCAAAAACAAGGAAGGCGAGCATTAATAAATTCAATAGTCTTTATAAATACACCAAAAGACAGTAACAATAAAAAACACTTATAACTGCATTTGTAGCAGACTATATACACTCACCGGCCACTTTATTAGGTACACCTGTCCAAC
>CM033643.1:174353537-174433537 GCA_019512145.1 Engystomops pustulosus
TAAACCCGGTGTATCAACTGCTTCGTTAAAAACATTAATTTCTACAATAAGCCACACTCAAACCATTGGCGGCCTTTTGGCCCAATAGTGCATTAGGCATGTCAGACATGGGTCAAGTACCTTTCAATTCTCCTGCAGAGGGTTTCAACGAGCACGTATGGGAGAAAGGTGCATGTTTTGAGTGCCTTGCAAGCTTTGGTGGCATGCGTGTTTGGGATTGCCAGAAGGGATGGTCTGAATAATTTTCAGAAACTGCTGACTTCTTACTGGGATTTCCTACGCACAACAATTCTAGGTGTTACCAGTAGAAATAGTCCGAAAAAAAGAAAAAATCCAGTGAGCGGCAGTTCTCGTTGGGCTGCGAAAATGCCTTGTTGATGCAGAGGTCTAGAGGATAGAGGGGCCAGCTCGTTCGACTGATTAGAACCTGGCAACAGGGACTAAAATCGCCACTCCCGTTTACAACCCACACCGGTAGGCAAGAAGAGCATTCTTGAACGAAACGTACGTCGGTACACCTTTGAGGCAGATGGGCTACACAGCCAGCAACTACTACCCACACAGGGGGTTTGCCACTCCTTTCAGCTAATCCCAGGAAACTGAGGCTACCCAATTGCAAGCTCACGCAAATTGACAGTAGACAGATTGGACACAAAACGTTGTGCCTGGGTCTGACTTAGTTGAGTCTCGATTTCATGACCGGTTGGACTCCTTCTTCGGATGGTACGGGTCAGAATTTGCCGGCCCCTCATCAACAACATGAAAGCGGATCCACTACTGCCTTGTATCAACGGTTTTTCAGCGTCTCTTGGTGGTCTGGTCTTCTCTTCTGGTGTTCTTTCTTGTCATCGTGTGCTCTGTCCGGGAATTATTTTCTCGTGGCACTCTGGCGTCCCCTTGGTACCACCCTATTTTTGAGACATCTTCTGTTGCAAGGTCCACAGCCCCTACCTGAGTATTGTTGCTGAGCATGCTTCCATCCCCTTATGACCACAACGCGTTTACTTTCCCACATCTGATGGCTACTTCTCTATGCAGGATTGTTAATGCGCCACTTGTCACTGTGTAAAGCCTGGAACATCTCATGACTGGTTGTCTTGACACTGACCAATGACGTTTCACTGTACTCAAATGGCCTTTCTCCACAGTCACCAGAATCAATCCAATAAGCATCTTTGCGGACTTCGTGGGCTGGAACGGAGAGGGAGATTCGCATCATCTGGATAGTGCGCCGACAAATCGCGCGCAACGTGTGATGATGCCTCATGCAATAGGACCAAAGTGGGTCTTGAGGTATTTGTTCTTCCAAGCACCTTTGTTGACTTGGAATCCTATGCCCACGAAGACATTGACGGTCAGTTCCTGAAGCGTGCAAAGGGGGGTCCAACCGTACGAGCATGGTTTGTACGATAAAGTGGCCGGTGAGGTACACTAAGTCCAAACACAAAAATTGTCCTCTGAAACTCGTTAGTGACCCATGCTACTCACACCACAAATGCAACTATAAAATAGTGCGATGCATGATCACACCAAACTGACATGCATATTATCCCTGCCTTTAGGGTATAAGAAATAGCATTACACTTATATTTTAAATCTGTCAGAGCAGATAGAGGTCGCAAGTACATTACTGTCGAAAGGACAAGGTGAATGCGGACTGAGGAAGCAGTCAGGAACGGCTACTACATGTGTGGGCAATCTACACAATACACAAACATTCACTGCATCTTGAGCCAGTAGTTAGCGCAAATCCCTACGGAGTTTTTGCTCATTTTTGTTCTTTCTTAAAAAGGGTTTGTCAATTTTAAATGATGTCTGGATACATTAATATCCCAAGCCTCTTTGATTACAGTTACCTTTAATGGATCCATTTAAAAAACTGATAACTTTGCTTTCATTTCTATGCCGACTTTGGCCACCAAGATGGTGATTGAAAAACGTCTTTATAGCAACATCGGAGCCTATCTCAGTATGAAAAACAATGATTGGATAACCTAGGGAAAAACAACGGAACAAACTGATTACAAATCAAGGCCATCTGTTTAAAATAGGACAGCACCACACACCAAGTTAAAGGGTCTCACCCTCAGGGGCACAGGAAATACCAGCGTAAGGAACATTTAGTTCGGATCCAGCATTTGCAGCAATTTAAGACGCCTTTAAGGTGTTCTAGGACTTCCATCAGTAAATACAGGTAAACATGGTTAAATCCCATCAACGCGTTCCATAGTCATAAGACACGTGCTCTCTGTGTTTTTCAAAAAATCATGACTAAGTCATGACTATTAAGAAGCACTTGTCGGTGCTAGATAAGCGTTAATGACGTGATTTTACCATGCTTACCTGATCTTGGGTATGCCATAAGAACACCAGACACGGTGGTCTATTCTGCAATATAGCTGATCCGGCATCTGGTTCCTTATCGTGGATTTATTGCCCTGCAGCGGGGGGGTGGATCCGTGCAAAGCAGATTAAGTTACCGCCAGATCTAGTTGAGCTTGGCATGGAACGTCTTATAGCCAGGGATAAACCAGGTTTTTGAGACGTGAGAATGGACAGAGGTGTAGGGATAATACTTGATAGTATTGGCCAGAGGCAGTTTAATTTAAGCATACACACACACATTTTTTTTTTCACGACCACTTGTTGAAGGAGAGGACAAAGCAGTTTTGGAGAAAACTATATACCCAAAAGGTCGGTGGGCAACCCGGGTGCAATCGTGGTTAGAGGAAACAAATTACCCAGGAGTAATTACCAATTTACCCCCTTTGCACCAAAACCTGCACCCAAAACTCAGAGAGAACTAGCACTGATTTACGGGGCTCGCGGCACGTCCAATTTCTTTGTCTGCGGCTGCGGGGGCGTCTGGTGTTATCAATGAAGACAGAAACTATTTTGCAAAAAAACAAAAAAAAAAACATTTTTGTGAATTCCCAACACAATCTAACCTATAGTGCGCTTATAGATCGGGCTATAAGAGAGGACAGGTGCGCCTCGGCAAACTATTTTGGTTTACAGGACTGCCCGTCTAGTCAAACTGAGCTTTAAGAGTCTTCTAAGGTCAGGAATGTAGTTGCCTTGTACGTTGAATATTAATAGTGTCAACTGCGCTTATCTATGTATGTTGGATCGTGTCTGTAAGCCTAATAATTCTTGCCCGAGAAAAGGACGACAAATTGTTCCGGGAATTTCATACATCTCAGACGGTTGTTGGACCAGACTAGATTTAATAACCCTTTTTGTGTAAAGTTGGCATTGCCTGGTCACAAAAGAGGGGAGTCAATCTCCCTGAGAATGATGAAACTGAGGCCACCGTTGGGAAGAAAAGACTTGAGTCCGTTGGACTTATGGTTCGTGACCACACATACTCCAAAAGTCTTGTATTAGGAGGTGCCTACATGGATTAGGAGCTGAAATTTCTCATACCCACTTTACAGGCTGAGGTGATTGCAATCCAGGAACAACGAACTTACTGATCTACTATCCACTTTACCAGACCAGGACTCTTAGAGTGGGCTTGAACGGTTATTAGAAACCAATTCAGACTAGGGGAGAACTTTCGGTTTCCCTCAGCGGGCAACTGTCTAATCTTTTAAAAGGTGACATTTGTGGCCGCCTTTATTTAACTCCATCTATCCAGGGATGGGAGGTATCATGAGGCTTTTTGAAAATTAAGGAGATGAGCGCCAGGAGACACCTGTACCTGTGAAAACCTGGTTATAGTCTCTTATTAATCCTGCTGAAGACTTAAATAAAAATTTGGCCCACTACACTGGTGTGGGCTACAAAATTTCTTCTCTATTTTAGGAGATGTTTAAAACCTAAAAAAGCTTTCGGACTCTCTGACAGTAAATCTGATGTCAGATCGTCACTAGCTTTTGCCTTTGTTCTGTAATGTAGTAATTACTTATCTTAAAAGGTCTTTCCTTGGGTTAGAATCTTCTTTCACGTTTAGGCCGTCCGATGGGAGGACTTATCTGTGGGTGGAAGACTGGACCTTGTGATAGGAGTTCTGGACGCACCTTTGAAGGATCCACTTTTGGTCTGGGACTGATAATTTCCCGTATACTGCGAACCAGTATACTCGTGGCCTGTTCATTTACGCTCTCCTCGGGACTCTTAGCAGGCGTGTTAGGGGAGGAAATGGATATGAGAGGCGGAAGGCTCCTCATCTTTGTTCACAAGTTATATCCAGACCACTCGGCTATGGTCTCTTGGGTACAGGGAGCAAAAATTCTCAAGACCATCAGTTATGTATGTGTTTGCACAGGGATGACTGGCCGTCACTCCATAATTTTATTATCAAAAGGATCTCATTCGGTAGGCACTATGATCTCCTCAGCGTAGAAGAAGCTAGGGAGGAAGTCGTTTCCCATGATTTACTTCTCCCCTCTATATGTTCTGCTTGAGAGCTGAGGATAAATTTGTTCTGCCCAGTAGGTATATCTGATAGGCAGGCATTAGAGGGACTCACTCTTGAAGATCTTATGAAGGCTATTGCTGTCACTTGTCGCCGAGAGTTGATCTTCAAAGCGGTTACCTGAAGATTCTTAGAGAGCCTAATTGCTTCGAGAACAGCGCTCTTAATCTCTAAAGTTGGACTGACATGAATGCATTGTCCTTTTTATACCAGGGTCCCTGAAACCGCGTAATTACTCACCGGTAATTGTGTTTCCTGAACCACGACAGCACCAAAACCCACGAGATGAGAGGGATCAGCTCAGGGTACACTGAAACCAGACTTCAAATTTCTGCCTGTACGTCCACACCTTCCGTGGATTACAGAGACTGTATGGGGATCTTAATGTTCTCGATTAATGACCACCGCAGTATTCCTAGATACACTTTCGATGAGAGAATCTCACACCTCTGTGACACAAACATAACACTGAACACCCAAGTGTGAAACAGAATTACAAGGGACGTTCGGGACTATACCCGGCGCTTTTGCTGTCGTGGTTCAAGGAAAACACACCATTACCGCGTGCGTAATTACGGTTTCCCTCTCACCACCTGACAGTCACCCACCCCAACCAGAGAGAAAAAACATAGATGAAAATCTTAGGGAGGGACAAACCCGAAAGGAAAAAGAAGAAAAAGAACCCTTCGCCCCAAAGGAAAGTTCATGTGCACTGCCTACATTTAGCCACCTATAGTGCCACCTATACAAAGTGTCGGGGCTATTGAAGACCCACCAGTTGGCAGCCTGTGGACCCCCAAATATGATTACCGACACCTCTCTAAATTCTGCCGTATCGAGGAAGAAAATGCTTTGTAGTGGATATGGGCCTCTTAGACCCTGACTGGTTTTATCGGTGACCGTGCTACTGCTAAAATAAGCGGAGCGAATGGCTTAGCCAATCCTCTAGCTATACTACCGCACTTTGAGGGCCTCTGCCCCCTATTCTTGCCACCAAAAGGAACAAAAGACTATCAGATTTTCTCCAACTTTTGCTATCCAAATATAGCTCATGGCCCTTTAACATTAATTTGTTTAAACCCCTTCCATCAGTAGACAGGGGTATGCAGAGGATGGGAGCCTGATCTCCTGGGATCTAGGAATATCTAGAGGACTACTCTTTGGTAAAAAGTCCGGGTCTGTCATCGTAGAACTTCTACCCTGTCATCAAACGATCTTTGAAGAAACGGCGCTCTAATGATAGAGAAGTATATGATATCTCAACCCTACGGGCGAAAAGTGATTGCTACCAAAAAAGACAAATTTAATGGTCAATACCATTGTTAGTGAACAAGACTCCAGGCTCAAAAGGATCTCTCCTTTCTATCTTTAGATAATTTAATACCACGAGTGAGAGCCACCCATGGGTGCGGCACCTACCCTTCTATATACGTGGGTCATGTACGAGGTGCCGCCATTCGATGACCTAGATATCCAGGGATGAGAGGCTACAGTGGGACTACACAACAGGAGCTAAGGGACAGATATCTGAACTTTAAGGTGGCCATGTTTTAGGCCCCCCCCCCTCCTTATATAATCTGCCCTTGCCAGGAAATCAATATCTTAGCTATATTTGGATGAGTAAGTCTATCTTATCTCACTGGAGCTGACGAATCTTTTAAAATCGAGCATACACGAGACAGACCCTAATAGATCCTAGATGGGTAACTACTTTATGCTCTTCTGCAGGGTTGTAATTACCTGTCCGGAGAGCTTTTTCCCTCAAGACTTTGTTGCGCCTCCAAATTCCAGGCATAAGATGGATGTTCGAATCTGCCGGTGGAATACTGGGCCTGGCGAGAGGAGATCGTGACTCTTGGGAGGATCCAGGGTCTGATATCGACTTGATCTCTCAGTAATGAGAACCATGCCCTCAGGGGCCACTAAGGGGGCTATAAGCAAAACTTCTGCTGGTATCTGTCGTCTCTCTTCAAACCCTCGGAGAGAATAGACAGGGGTGGAAATGCATAGGCTCGGTTCTGAAGTCCACGATTGAGAATGGGCATCCAACCTTAAGGATGGTCTCTCGGGCCTAGGAGCAGGAGCCTGACCTGTTGTTAGTGTTCTTGTGGAGAAATTATATATAAAATCTATCTTGGTTGGTCCCCAGAGCTGGTTATCTTGGGCAACCAAGTCTCCGATTAAGGGACCATCTCCTGCACGTAAGAGATGAGGTCTCTCAGCTGACTACGTCTGCTGCAGATTGTCCTGCCCCTTATATGTACCCGCCGACTTATTGATCTTAGTTTGATTTGGCTTCCGCCAGTCTAGACCACAATCTGTGCCTGGACTTTGAGGTTCATGCTTGTAAGGACCAGCTTCGCCGTGTACACCCCCTGGCGATTCACGAACGCTCAACGCCAGTTGACATTGTCGTAGGCAATGTATTCAGGTCTGTCACTTACCGAATCATCGGCCTTAGACGCTTGTCGACCAATTGCCTGCAGGATGGTTCCTAGTTCTCTGTATGTTTGAGGACTTCTTCCTGGATTCTCGTATTCCATGTCCCTGCGACCAAGAGTCCCATGCACCTTGAGCTCCCAAACCGTAGAGCTGTCGGCATCCGTAAATCATGGATAGGGGCGTTCTCCTCCTCAAGGCTCTGCCTGCCAGGGAGGTTCTTTTCTCCTTAGCCCCACCTATGTCTCAGGTGAATCCTAGGATATGTGGGGAACGTTGTAATCCTCTGGTCAACATGAAGAGTGTACGGGCCTTGAGTGTACATCGCCAGAGCACCGCTGGAATGCCGCTGTTAAAGAGGACCCGGAGTCCTCATAATGTCCTGATGGCGGGGATGGGCTGTTTGTACAGCTTTTCCGAGGCTACAATCTTCACACCTTGTTGTCCTGAGAAGGAAAGATTCTGATGAGTGGAATCTAATGTGATGCCGAGAAATATCTTGATCTGGCCGGAGTTAAGGGAGGACTTCTTTCAAATTTAGCATCCAGCCAGGAGATTGTAGGATCTTCATCACCACCCTTATGAAGGTCTGCCCCAACTTCTTGCGAAACCTCGCGATCAGCAGGAGGAAAGCTACGCTCTTAGATATGGCACAAAGGTGCCCTGATATCTTAGTATGTAGGCTCCCACTTATGTATTAGTTGTGAAAACTCTCGGTTGCTATAGCAACCTCCAAAGGTAGGTGAGCATGAATGGAGGTGGTGAATCTTCTGCCCTTCATCATCACACGCACACTCTCAGGAATCTCTGATGTCTCCCGGATATGAATAGGACGTGGTAGTAGCATCCGCTAAGTCTATGGAAGCAATAAAACAATCTGAAAGAGCAGGTATTACGGTTGACTTTATCGATTCCATCTTATTTTTCCACGGTTGTACCGTAGCAGTTTAGTGGTCTTAAATTTATAATGGTCCGGAACTGTGCCCATCCGGTTTCTCTATAAGGAACAGGGTTTGCAATAAAATCACATTGTCCTTGATCATGCAGTCTTTCCGGCACCCGCCGTAGCACCTCCTTGCCCACATGTAGGATCTTACTTCGTCTCCAGAGCCTGTCTTCTGCTCTTCCGGCCACTGAGGTTATTTTGACGTGAAACGGCTCTGCTTGGGGGAGGGGATGAAAGGAAAACGATGGTAATTGCTAGGCCTATCGTGTTATGATCCCTCCATAACTAATCACTTGTTCCTGAACTACGCTGCTCACCAGTCCTCCTTTGAAAGGGGACGGTGAGCACTTCCCCCAAATGACCCCGGTCTCGTTCATTGCTGACCGGGACGTTTTATGGATCCCTGAGGCACCGGGAAAACATCATGATCCCTTAGACCTACTAGAGCCGTGCTTTAGCCACCCCTATCTCTTGTATCCGGAATCTCTGAGGAGACATGCTAAATCGCCTTGAGGGTGCGCAAAAAAAAAATTACTCTCTTGAGGCCTTTTGCTCTGGAAACAACCTCTCTTCTGTCCACGTATGATTTTCCAAGACTGTTGTTAGAGCAGACCAAACAAAATTCCCCCTCCTACAGGGAATACATACACCAGATGACTTTTAGATGGAAGGTCACCGTCCAGTTTTTCAGCCATAAGGCACCTTCTGGCAGACATTAGAGAAGGGCTCCGATTCTTGCTGGGATTAAAGCTTTAAGGCTTCATTCCCACCACTGGCCCGCTAAGAAGGCAGACTGTAGGCCTTCTGCGAAGTGTGTAAAACTCCGACTGAAAAAGGCCTGGACCTGGAGCCCCAGCCTCTTAATCTTCTCCTCGCAAGCTCGGGAAAGCCAAACAAAAAGAAACATGAGTACAAGAGACCCGCATGTAGCCGCGACATTGGGTTTGAATGCGCCCGCTTGCTCGCTACTCACAGGAACGCCTGTAAGAAGCGCCATCTGCTTATTATCCACTGGCTCTTTAAGAACACCTGACATCTCAACTGGAAGTCCTTGCACCTCTTTATAGCATCCTACTTTAGTAAACGGAAACACCTCCCCAACCTTCGGCGCCTTGCCCAAATACTCTGTTCGCTCTCTCAGGGAAAGGGATATTCCGTTCATAGCTCTAGGATAAACTAACCCGTCTGTCCCGCCTTTGCGCCATTCTGCCCAGGATTAAGGAGGGAAATTATTTCATGTGATAGGAAAACCTTTCCTTCTTTTCTTTCCTTAGACCCCTGAAAACATAACGTCTGTTACAGAGCCTGTTTCTTCTTTTTCATCTTCTAATCCATGTTGATCTTCACTATGTAAGTTGCACTAGATGATCAATTATCCTCTATAGGAAAAGGGGTCTGCTGACCTGTCCTCCGCTATGCATCTCAGCTATGATTTCCCGAACTAGGGCCAGAATCCTTCAAGTTGCCTGGACAAGGCCCTGGGGCTAATTCTCTACCGTTGCTATGGGTATCTTTCTCCGTTAATTTCTTGCATACAGAACTCACCGCCTTCCTTGAGGATTTAGCATACGCATCGGGATTCAAACAAATGTGTCGACTGACTTTGTGCTAACAGGCGCGGAAACTCACACTGGTCACCAGGAGAGCTTGTTTAAAGAACTGAGTCAGCTGCAGATTACTTATCCACCTGATTAAATTGCCTGATGCTTAGACTTGTTACCACTGTGGCTTTCCCCGTACCGAGTTATTTCTTCCACTCTAACATTACAGATATCTACGGCACTTCTGTGGGCGGAAATGCCTTGTTGATGCCAGAGGTCAGAGGAGAATGAGCAGACTGGTCCGAGCTGATAGAAAGGCAACAGTGACTCAAATCGCCACTGGTTACAACCAAGGTAGGCAGAAGAGCATCTCTGAACGCACAGTACGTCGAACTTTGAGGCAGATGGGCTACAGCAGCAGATGACCACACCGGGTGCCACTCCTTTCAGCTAAGAACAGGAAACTGAGGCTACAATTTGCACAAGCTCATCGAAATTGGACAGTAGAAGATTGGAAAAAAACGTTGCCTGGTCTGATGAGTTCGGATGGTAGGGTCAGAATTTGGCGTCAACAACATGAAAACATGATTTGCATATTACCAGGAGGATTAATAGAGTGACAGCACAAGTGATAAAAGAAGTAAATATGTGATTTGGGGAAAAATACTTGTACAGGCCAATTAGCAAATACTAAGACAAACTGGAGAAAGTCTTAGCAGAGGTATTGCAGGATAGGGTCATGTACACACAGAATGGGGGACACGGGACCATGTGCCTCATGTTTCCAGGTGTATGGTACATTGCTCTGTAAGTCTTCATGGGATGTATAGAAGGCACATACACTCACCGGCCACTATATTAGGTACACCTGTCCAACTGCTCGTTAACACTTAATTTCTATTCAGCCAATCACATGGCGGCAAGGTAGGCAGAAGAGCATCTCTGAACGCACAGTACGTACCAGACCACACCGGGTGCCACTCCTTTCAGCTAAGAACAGGAAACTGAGGCTACAATTTGCACAAGCTCATCGAAATTGGACAGTAGAAGATTGGAAAAAACGTTGCCTGGTCTGATGAGTCTCGATTTCTGCTGCGACATTCGGATGGTAGGGTCAGAATTTGGCTTCAACAACATGAAAGCATGGATCCATCCTGCCTTGTATCAGCGGTTCAGGCTGGTGGTGGTGGTGTCATGGTGTGGGGAATATTTTCTATGCATTAATCTGTTCCTGAAGGCGCGCTCCCTGCGATTGCACCGGCGTCGTGCCACCATACAGCAGGTTACCCCCCACATTATGGCGGTATTGTTTATACACGGGAGAGATTGGGAGCGTTGTTCTGGTCATTTTATCCACTATGAGAATGTGTACATTTTTGAAAACATGATTAATTTAGCCAAAAAAAATTTACATTTCAAAATTGATCCCACGTTTTGTTTTACCCCGTAATAAACAATTAAAGGGTTAACAACTTCATAAAGTTGCTTTTCACGTACTTTGTCTTGAGCGGGCGTAGTTTTCATAACTGGGGTAATTTATGGGGTGGTTCACTTTATTAGGGTCTCTCAAAAGTGATTGAACACCTGAAGCAGGGGGGATCCTCAATAGCAGGATTTGCGTTTTTTATGAAAATTGGAAATCGCACAGCAACAGTTACACTTAAGGCCCATAAATCCTACAAAATAAGGACTATGCATAAAAAACCTGTTCCACAGTAAATTAGGACATTCAGTGAATCGGAGTATTACATTTTTTTCCGGTATGATATGTAGGGAAACAGTATTAGAACATTTTAAAGTTCAAAAATCAAAAAATTTTTCAAATTTTCACCAAATATTGATTTTCTCATAAAATAAATCGCTAAAACCATACCACAAAATTTTCACAATTACCTGACAGTACTATGGTGTCAAGGGACTGAGATAAAACAATTTTACAGAATCACTCTTGGTATTAGTTTAAAGCGTTTTTCCGAAAGTTAGTATAATCCACTTATATAGTGACAAAGGGCATGATTCTTGAAAAAAATGGGCCGTGTCGGAAGGGTCGATTGAAGTGGTCTTCAGCTGTTAAGGGGTTAAGAGTGGATGTTTTAGAATATTCTGCCATCATTTTAAATACAACTATTACATTGACGGTCTTCGATATTTCTTGCGTGTCCCGAAAGAAACAAATGGGGGGAAGGATTTACCAAGGTCTGAAGAGCCAGAATAATTTCTAGTTGGCCCATGGTCCAACCAATATCACACCCAATCTGTTTGGGAAAAAGAAAATAACTATAGTAGGGAAAAAACCACATTTTTTATATAGTCTTCCTCGATGAGCAGTTTAGAGAATGAATCTGCACAGAAGTGGCAGCTGTTCTATCTTCTAACTCTCCTAATTTTGTCCCCTCTGTACAGGGGCCATATGGCTCGTGCTAGTTAGCCCAACACCCGTTGCAGCTCCTTTCACTCCTTCCATACCACCAGGTCCAGGAATGGCGTAACGACAGTTGGTCGTGGTCTCCAGATTGTTTCACCAACCTAAAAACAGAATACAGAAATAAATAACGAATAGAGGAGGTCATTACAATATAAATTACATTTTTTATTTTTTTATACCTTTGATCTATCATTAGATGGTACTGCTATCGAAAGTTTATGATCCAGATAGCAACACTCTAATGATATCTAACACTTGCCCAGCTATTCCTTGCCAAATTTGTAAATACAGCAAAAAACAAGGAGGCGAGCATAATAATTCAAAGTCTTTATAAATCACCAAAGACGGTAACAATAAAAAACACTTATAACGAGATTGTAGCAGGACTAATATACACTCCCCGGCCACTTTTTAGGTACACTGGTCCCTGCTCGTTACACATTAATTTCTAATCAGCCACTCAACCTGGCGGCACTCAGTGCATTTGGCATGTCGACAGGGTCAAGACCATCTCCTGCGGTCAACGAGCATCCGTAGGGCCGCCGGCCAGCGCCAGGTGCTTGCGTGCCTTGGCCGGTTGGCCCATGGTTGTTCGGTTGACCCGCCGGGGCTGTGTTGCCTTCTTTCCGCCACCTGTGCTCTCCTGGGCCTTTTCCCGCCCACCCCCCCCTCTCCGGGTTTACCGCGCCGACTCGCCCCCCGCAACACCCTCCCGTGCGCGGCCGTTCGTCGGGGCGCGCCCCGCCCACCAAACCACACTATAGCACACCCCGACAACACCAACGAAGAGTCCCCGACCACCACCCCGAGAAACCGCATGGCCGCCTCGTTCGCGCCTGATAGCCAGGCCCCGCCACACATCCAACCAACCCTCGCCCCATTACCCAACCCACCGGTACGGCGCCACACAGCCAGCAAACCTCTTGCCCGCCCCAGTTCCGCGCACCTTTGCGGCTCCAAACGATGGGCTACCAAGCCGCAAAAGGACCACCGGGTGCCACTCCTTTCCCAGCTCTAACCCCAAAAAAGAAATACACACACCGAAAAACTGAGGCTAACCAATTTGCACAAGATCACTCGCAAATTGGACAGTAGAACAACAACGATTGGAAAAAACACACGGTTGACTGGTCTGCACTGAGCTCCCGCATATTCTTCCATGCTGCGAAGCGGATGCGACATTCGGATGGTAGGGTCAGAATTTGGCGTCAACAACATGAAAGCATGGATCCATCCTGCCTTGTATCAACGGTTCAGGCTGGTGGTGGTGGTGTCATGGTGTGGGGAATATTTTCTTGGCACTCTTTGGGCCCCTTGGTACCAATTGAGCATCGTTGCAACGCCACAGCCTACCTGAGTATTGTTGCTGAGCATGTCCATCCCTTTATGACCACAATGTACCCAACATCTGATGGCTACTTTCAGCAGGATAATGCGCCATGTCATAAAGCTGGAATCATCTCAGACTGGTTTCTTGAACATGACAATGAGTTCACTGTACTCAAATGGCCTCCACAGTCACCAGATCTCAATCCAATAAAGCATCTTTGGGATGTGGTGGAACGGGAGATTCGCATCATGGATGTGCAGCCGACAAATCTGCGGCAACTGTGTGATGCCATCATGTCAATATGGACCAAAATCTCTGAGGAATGCTTCCAGCACCTTGTTGAATCTATGCCACGAAGAATTGAGGCAGTTCTGAAGGCAAAAGGGGGTCCAACCCGTTACTAGCATGGTGTACCTAATAAAGTGGCCGGTGAGTGTACACTACTCCAAACACAAAATTTGTCCTGAAATCCAGTGACCATGCTACTCCACAAATGCAACTATACAAATAGTGTCAGATCACACAAAATGACATGCACTATTAATCCCTGCCCCTTTAAGGGTATAATAAATAGCCTTCACTTATATTTAAATCACAGAGCAGATAGTGTGCAATGTACATTACCTGTGAAAGGTACAAGTGAATGGGACTGAGGAAGCAGTCAGTGGAACGGCTACATGTGTGGCAATTACAATACAAACATTCACTGCATCTTGAGCCAGTTAGCGCAAAATCCCTACGGAGTTTTTGCTCCCATTTTTGTTCTTAAAAAGGGTTTGCAATTTAAACTGATGTCTGGGTACATTAATATCCCAAGCATCCTTTTATTACAGTTACCTTTAATGGATCCATTTAAAAAACTGATAACTTGCTTTTCATTTCTCTGCTTTGGCCACAAGAGGTCGCATTGAAAGTCTTATATAAAATCGGAGCATACTCAGTATGAAAAAATGATTGGATAACCTATGGAACAAACGGAACAAACTGATACAAATCAAGGCCATCTGTTTAAAATAGACAGCACCAAACCAGAGAAAGGGTCTGCCTCAGGGGACAGGAAAACCAGCGATAAGGAAAAAGATTCCGGATCCAGCTATTTGCAGAATAAGACCGCCTTTAATGTGTTCTTATGGCATCCATCAGGTAAAATACAGGTAACATGGTAAAATCCTCATCAACGCGTTTCTAGCACAGACAAGTGCTCTTATCATGACTAAGTCATGATAAGAAGCACTTTGTCGGTGCTAGAAACGCGTTAATGATGATTTTACAGGTTACCTGATGGATGCCCATAAAAACACAATAAAGGTGGTCTTATTCTGCAAATAGCTGGATCCGGAATCTTTTTCCTTATCGTGGATTTTATTGCCCTGCAGCGGGGTGGATCCGTGCAAGCAGATAAAGTTACCGCAGATCTAGGTGAGCTGGAGGAACTTTCTTATAGACAGGAAAACCAGGTCTTAGAGTGGACAGAGGCTGTATGGGACTTAATACTTGCTTAGTACTGGCCAGAGGCCTTATTTCAGCCATACACCATTTTTTTTTTTTCACGACACTTGTGAAGGAGAGCAAAAGACGTGAGAACTATAACCAAAAGGGTGGGCAACCCGGGTGCCATAGTGGTTAGAGGAAACAAAATTACCAGTGAGTAATTACCAATTTCCCCCTCTCACCACAACAGCACCCAAACTAGAGAGAATAGCATAGATTTACGGGGGTATCAATGAAGACAGAACTATTTTTCCAAAAAAAAACATTTTGTGAATTCCCACCAAATCTAACCTATAGTGCTTATAGAGGGTATAAGGAGAGGACCAGGTTGCAGCCTGGCAAATTTGGTTTACAGACTGCCCTAGTCAAATGAGCTTTAAGAGCTTCAAGGTCAGGAAAATGTATTGCCTTGTACGCTGAATTAATAGTCAACTTGTTCCATCTGGATATGGCTGAAGCTAATACTTTCTTGCCCGAGAAAAAGGACGTACAAATTGTCTGAATTTCTCCATTCAGAGGTTGTGGCCAGATAGATTTTAATAACCCTTTTTGTGTAAGTCTGACATTGCCATCACAAAAAGAGGGGAGTCTAATCTCCTGAGAATGATGAAACTTGAGGCCACTTTGGGAAGAAAAGCTGAGTCCGTGACTGGGACCACACTATACTCCAAAATTCTTGTATAGGAGGCCCTACATGATAGAGCTGAAATTTCTCCTACCCTACAGGCTGAGGTGATTGCAACCAGGAACAACAACTTTAATGATTAACCACTTTATAGAACAGGACTCTTTAGAGTGGGCTTGAAAGGTTCTTTAGAACCAATTCAGCACTAGGGAGAGGTCCCAGCGGGGAACTGTACATCTTTTAAAAGGTGACATTCTAGTGGCCGCCTTTATTAATCCATCTATCCAGGGATGGGAGGCTAGAGGCTTTTTGAAATAAGGAGCTGAGCGCAGACACCTGTACCTGTAACTGGTTATAGTCTCTTATCTAATCCTGCCTGTAGAAAATACAGAATTTTGCCTAAATCTGGGTGGTCAAATCTATTTTAGGAGATTTGTAAAACCTAAAAAAAAGCCTTTCGGACTCTGAAGTAAATCTGATGTCAGATGTCACTAGCTTTCTGCTGTTCTGTAATGTAGTAATTACCTTATCTAAAAGGTCTTTCTTGGGTAGAATCTTCCTTTCACGTTTCAGGCCGTCAGATGGAGACTTTATCTGTGGGTGGAAGACTGGACTCTGTGATAGGAGTTCTGGAGTCTCTGAAGGATCCATTGGTCTGAGACTGATAATTCCAGTATCACTGAGAACCAGTATTACTCTGGCCTGGTCTTTACGCCTCTTCCTCGGGACTCTTAGAAGGCGTGTTAGGGGAGGAAATGGATATGAGAGGCTGAGGTCCCACTTTATTCACAACGTATCCAGACACCTCGGCTGGTCTCTTGGGTCCAGGGAGCAAAATTCTCAGACCCATCAGTTCTGATGGTAGTGAACAGGTCGATGACTGGCGTCACCCATAATTTTATTATCATAAAGCAGATCTTCCTCTGTAGGCACTATTCTCCCTGCTGTAGAAGCTAAGGGAAGGGAAGTCTGTTTCCAGATTTTACTTTCCCCTTATATGTTCTGCTGAGAGCGAGGATAAATTCTGTTCTGCCAGTAGGTATATCTGATAGGTCAGGTTATTTAGAGGGCTCCCTGATGATTTATGAAGGCTATTGCTGTCACATTGTCTGAGAGTATCTTCAAGCGCTTTCCCTGAATGATTCTTAGAGATGCCCTAATTGCTTCGAGAATCGCTCTTAATTCTCTAAAGTTGGATGACATTGAATGCATGTCCTTATCCCAGGGTCCCTGAAACCGGTAATTACTCACCGGTAATTGTGTTTCCTTGAACCACGACAGCACCCAACCAGAGAGAGAGGGATCCGCCTCCAGGGACAGGAAACCCAGACTTCAAATTCTGCGGTACGTCCCACCTCCTTCAGTGGATTACAGAGACTGTATGGGACTTAATGTTCTCGATTAATTCTGACCACCGTGTCATTCAGAATCACTTTCAATGAGAGAATCTCACACCTCTGTGACACACACATAACACTGAACACCCAAGTGTGAAAAGAATTTACAAGGGAGGGAATACCCAGGGTGCTGTCGTGGTTCAAGGAAACACAATTACCGGTGAGTAATTACCGGTTTCCCCCTTCACCCCGAAAGCAACCCAACAGACGAGAATAACATAGATGAAATCCTTAGGAGGACAACCGAAGAAGAACCTTCGCCCAAAGGAAAGTTCCTGTGCACCTGCTACATTTAGCCTATAGTGCCTATAAAAAGTGTGTGGAGAAGACCAAGTGGCAGCCTGACAAATCTGATTAACCGACACCTCTCTAAATTCTGCCCATGAGGAAGAAACTGCTCTAGTGGAATGGGCCTTTAGACCCTCTGGTATCGGCTGACCGGCTGCTAAATAAGCGGAGCTAATGGCTTGCCTAATCCATCTAGCTATAACTACCGCTGAGGCCTTCTGCCCCCTATTCTTGCCACCAAAAAGAACAAAAAGACTATCAGATTTTCTCCAACTGTAGTCCTATCCAAATATGCTCAATGGCCCTTTTGAACATCTAATTTGTGTTAAACTACCCTTTCCTATCAGTAGAAGGGTACTGCAGAAGGATGGGAGCCTGATCTCCTGGGATCTATGGAATCTAGAGACTACCTTTGTAAAAAGGCCGGGCTCTGTCATCAGAACTACCCTGTCATCAAAGATCTTGAGAAAGGCGCTCTACATGATAGAGAAGTATCTCTCCAACCCTATACGGGGCTGAAGTGATTGCTACCAAAAATACAACTTTAATGGTCAACCATTTTAGTGAACAAGACTCCAGGGCTCAAAAGGAATCTCTTATCAGATAATTTAATACCAGAGTGAGGTCCCAGGGGGGCACCGTACATCTCTAAAGGGGGTCAGTACGAGATGGCCGCCTTTATGAACCTAGATATCCAGGGATGAGAGGTAAAGGGGACTCAAACAGGAGCTAAGGGCAGAGATCTGAACTTTAAGGTGGCAGGTTTTAGGGCCCTTATCTAATCTGCTTGACAGGAAATCTAATATCTTAGCTATATTTGGATGAGCTAAGTCTATTCTACTGGAGACAAAAAATGAGAATACTCTCCAGACCCTAAAATAGATCCTAGAGGTAACTACCTTTTGCTCTTCTGCAGGGTTGTAATTACCTGTCCGAGAGGCCTTTTTCCCCAAGATGCGCCTCTCAAATTCCAGGCCGTCAGATGGAGGTTCGCAATCTGCGGTGGAATACTGGGCCCTGGGAGAGGAGATCGTGACTCTCTGGGAGGATCCAAGGGTCTGATATCGATAGATCTCTCAGTACTGGAACCATGCCCTCCTGGGCCAGAAGGGGGCTATAAGAATAAACTCTGGCCTGGTCTTGTCGTATCTTCTTCAGAACCCTCGGGGAGAATAGACAGGGGGTGGAAATGCATAGGGCTAGGCTGAGTCCCACTGATTGAGAAGGCATCCAAACTTAAGGATTGGTCTCTCGGGTCTAGGAGCCAGAAGAGCCTGACTGTCTTCTTTCTTGTGGCGAATAAATCTATCTCTGGTTGTCCCCAGAGTCTGGTTATCTTGGAGAACACTCTCCGATTCAGGGACCTCTCCCTGACGTAAGAGATGACGGCTCAGGAAGTCTGCCTGCAGATTGTCCTGCCCCTTATATGTACCGCCGATATGATCTTAGATTGCTTCCGCCAGGGTCTAGAATCTGAGCCGAGAGGTTCATAAGGACCCGCTTCGGGTACCTCCCTGCGATTCACGAACGCCACCGCTGATTGTGACATTGTCGAGGCCAATCTTCAGGTCTGTCACCCCGAATCATCGGCAGAGCTTGTCCAATTGCCTGCAGGATGGCTTCTAGTTCTCTGTAATTGAGGACTTCTTCCTGATTCTCAGTTCCATGTCCCTTGGACACAAGAGTCCCTGACTTGAGCTCCCAACCCGTAGAGCTCGCATCCGTATAATCATGGATAGGGGGTTTCCTCTCTCCAAGGCCTGCCTGCCTGGAGGTTTTTTCTCTTAGCCACCATCTCAGGGAATCCAGGATTGTTGGGGAAGTGTAATCCTCTGGTCCAACATGAAGAGCTGTAGGCCTTTAAGGGCCTTGGTATACATCGCCCAGAGCACCGCTGGAATGCCGCTGTAAAGAGACCCAGAGTCCTCATAATGTCCCTTATGGTAGGGGATGGCTGTCGTACAGCTTTTCCATGAGGCTACAATCTTCACACCTTGTCCTGAGGAAGGAAAGATTTCTGCTGAGTGGAATCTAATGTGATGCCGAGAAATATCTTTGATCTGGCCGGAGTAAGGGAGGACTTCTTCAAATTTATCATCCAGCCCAGGCGATTTAGGATCTTCATCACCACCCTTATGAAGGTCTGCAACTTCTTGCCGAACCTGCGATCAGCAGGAAGTCTCTAGATATGGCACAAAGGTGCCCTGATATCTCGTATGTAGGCTCCCACTTCTGATATAGTTTTGTGAAAACTCTCGGTGCTATCGCCACTCCAAAGGGTAGAGCTCTGAATTGGAGGTGCTCATATCTTGCCCTTCATCATCACCGCCACTCTCAGGAATCTCTGACTGTCCGGATGATAGGGACGTGGTAGTATGCATCCGCTAAGTCTATGGAAGCCATAAAACAATCCTGAAAGAGCAGGTTTACGGTGACTTATCGATTCCATCTCTGAATTTTTCCACTTGTAGGTAGCAGTTTAGTGGTCTTAAATTTATAATGGTCCGGAATGTGCCATCCGGTTTCTTTATAAGGAACAGGGTTGAAATAAAATCCTGTCCCTTGATCCTGCAGTGGCACCCGCCGTAGCACCTCCTTGCCCAGTAAGGATCTACTTCGGTCTCCAGAGCCTGTCTTCTGCTCTTCCGGAACTGAGGTTATCTATGAAACGCTGTGGGGGAGGGGATAGAAAAGGTAATTTAGGCCATCTTGTATGATCCCCAAAATCCACTGCTCCCTGAAACCTGCTCCACTCCTTTGAACAGGGAGAGCCTTCCCCCCACAGGACCCTGGCGTCATTGCTGACCGGGACGTTTAATGGATTCCTGATTGCCCCCCGACTTCGTACTTTGTGTCCGGGAAACACCCTCCTTCTGAAACGTCACCCCCTATTCCTTTAGAGTTACTACGCACGTGTCAGAGACTCCTGTGTGGGATCTCCTTTTAAAATTCCCGCCTCTGACGTCATCTCCCATGTGGACGCTGGGCGGCGCGTCACTTCCGGTCCTCACCGGAAGTGGAGTCGGCGCCATTTTGGAGAAGACCACCGCGGGGAGGAAGAAGCCAGCGCTCAGCCGCCCTTCCACACACACGCCTCCACTCCGGATCGGAGGCGTGCCGGAGTCCGCCCGCACCCACAGACTGCGCTGCACCTCGCAGCATTCACCTCTCCACCGCCGCCGAGTGACCACCCTCCGGTAAGCCTCGGCGGGGGACCTGTGCAGCCACCTGGGGGTACCTGGGACTCCATTCCCCCCTTTCATTCACCGCGACTCCTGTAGCCTCACCGAGACTCACTGGATCCCCCTCAGGGACAGAAACCACTGAAGGAGTGTGACGTACCGCAGAATTTGAAGTCTGGGTTTCCTGTCCCTGGAGGCGGATCCCTCTCTCTCTGGTTGGGTGCTGTCGTGGTGAGAGGGGGAAATAGATCTTTCTGTAATGGGGCTCCCCATGCCCCATGAGCTCGGATCCATCACCAGACACAGACTCTTCTCCTGCCTCCAGGTCGTTCCCTTTTGAAGGTTCTCTTCCACCATCCACCAATTGAGGGACCTTCGAATTTCTTGAGGAATTCTCTGAACCGGACTGGATTGTTCTTCATTTCGGTGCTGGAGCATATGAAGTTGTAGAGGCCTGGCATGGAGCATTGCCCAGGGGAGCACCGGGATAGAGGCTGTAAATAGTCCCAGAGTCAATATTATACCTCTTACTGTTGGTGATTATTCTCTCTGTAGACTCCTTACCGATGATATTATTTTTGATATCTTTTCGGCTGGAAGAAAGGATTTTTTGACACGTTGAGTCTAGTCGAATCCCTTTGCATATATTATCTATGAAACGATCTAGAGAGGATTTCTCTAAATCTATCAACCAACCCAGGCAGCTTAATGTGTCCTGTAACTGACCAAGTTGATGTTTTACAGCTTCTGCTGACCTCTACAGTAGTAAAAAGTCAATAAGGTATGGCACAAAAATTCCTTGCTGTCTTCTTACACAAGAGGCCACTTTGGCAATTAGCTTTGTGAATACTCGTGGGGCGACAGCCACTTCAAAGGGTAAAGCCCAGAATAGTTGATGTAACTGGATGCCTTCCAGAAATTCTGTCACCCTCAGGTATTTCTGGGAATCCTGATGTATCGTCACATAGTAATAGGCAACTGCTATCAAAAGGTCCTGATAGAGGAGATTTATGGTGGACTTCAGGGATTCCATATTGAATTTGTCTTATTAAAAATTTGTTTAAAAAAAAAAAAATAATTCCCAGAATATTTTTCTGCTGATTCTACTGCTTGTTGTGTCCGCAAGCTTGGTGTTCTTGTTATCTTGAATCACAGTGGCGGAGGAGATATGCAATGTAGGTTCAATCCATTATGGACATTACCCCAGTTGATGTTGTAGATCTTTTTCCACTCTCCCACGTACAAGGATAGCCTCCCCCTCCACTGGGCTCCTTGCGTCATTGCTGACCTGATCGCTTTCTGGAGTCGGGGAGAACCTGGCGCCTATGGTTCTTCTTGAAGCTTTCCATCCTTCCTTCTTATCCCTCAGACGCTGCGTTGGATTAAATCCTTACCCTGTACTAGGGTTACACAGTACTAGGGAAGGCTTTCTTTTTGTCAGATGCCTTTCCCAAGATCTTATCTAAATAAAAAACCCAAACAGAAAATGTCCATCACAGGGAAAATTACACAGGTGGTTTTTAAGGGTAAAGTCTCCCAACCAACTCTTAAACCATAGGGCCCTATGAGCGCTGCTTGATAACGCAGATGATCTAGCAGACAACCTTAGGGCATCTATTGATGCATCCGCTAAGAATGCTGAGGCCTTCTGAGCCATTGTGACATCCAAAATTAATTGGTCTCTAGTTATGCCATTTTTCAATTTCTGGACTGAGGCAAGTCTCCTCACGTGGGGGGGGCTGCGGCCATATCGGGGTATCTAAGGACTACTATTTCATCTCTTGCCCAAACAGCATCGAGCCAAGAACCTCACTGAGGTTCTCATGGGTCCCGATCAGGGGACAGGAAGCCATTGAAGGTGAAGGAGGGGACAAGCGTTTTAAAGACGTGGGTTTCATGTGCCCGGAGGCGGACCCTATCTCTGGTTGGGTGCTGTTATGGTGAGTGGGGGAAAACAATGTACAAATTTGGATGGATACGAGTCCTCCATTAGCCTTTCGTTATTTATGAAGAAAAAAATGCTATGCAGTTTATGTCCAACTATCTGTTAAAATAATGGAAGATCAAACAGATACTAATGGATACCATTGCAAGTCCAATAAAATCAAAGCAAAAAACTGATCCCCTATCTTTCTGTTTGTAAACAAAAACTGCAAAACTGAAGCAAAACAACTGATGGGAACTGGCCTTTACTGGTAATGTACATTGCACACTGTCTGCTCAATGAATTACATATATGTGATGGCTATTTATTGTATGTTATGTGTGATCTAACACTATTTATAGAACTGTATTTGTGGAGAGGTACGGTTGTGGTCTTGCAGGACAAATATTGTGTATCCATTTCATGTGATGCTACAAATTAATACCCATTTTCAATTTTTTTTTATAATTGTAGCTGTTTGTTGGTGTATTAATAAAGTTTATTAAATGAGTCATACTCGCCTCTGAGAGTTCTATGTCATTCTGGTGTGCTTTATAACTAAAAACAAATCATTCACAAAAAGATAAAGCAAGTAAAGCCTTAATGCACACGAACGTATGCTTGCCCTTGCCATAGTCTGAATACAGCTGGGTGCTGGAATCCTCACCCATCCGCTCTCCTTCGAAAGCCAAGTAGCCAGCACCATAATATGGCAAAAGATAGGACATGTCCTATATTTTTCCATCCAGCCACCCAGCTCGGTCACTGTGCGTGGGCCATGATAAGGCCTCGAATTGTGCTTCTGTATCAACGGCCCCCATACGTTCGTCTGCATAAGGCCTACTTCTGCAAACTATGTAATGATTTACATGACAATGTCATTAGGAACAAATTCTAAACATTTTAATTTCCATAAAGACATCTAGATGCTACATTATATTCCTCCTGTTGTTCAGTTTCAGCTGAGAACAATATTTTGGACGATGTATGGAACTCATTGAAGCTACCAATTAAAACTGTCCATATGTGGGAGCAAAAAGATGGGAATGCAGGGCTCCGATAACGCATGCCGGATGACACAGTTACCTTTTAGATAGACTAATAATTTGAAAAGAGGTGCAATTTGGAATTTGATAGTTCGACTTAAAATTAATAACTACCTAGTACACATCCTCAATTATTTGTGGATACGACTTTATGTTACTTTTATATCCAATAGCTAGAGATGAGGGATCAGAGCTGAGTTACACAGCCACTTGGTTGAAGAGAAAGCACGCCCCTTTGTCAATCACGAAGCTGGATGCCCAGCTGAGCTGGAAGGACATGAATCTGCTGGACTCAGCTTACGGGAAAGACAATGATTGAACTCATCTGCATAGATGGTGCTTCAACTTTACAGACATGGGGGAAACAATGTTGGGATAGTTGTACTTCTATACAATAGCAGTTTTGTATATATGTATATATGTTTAGTGAGTGTGGGTTTGTTTAACGGACAGGTTTCCTTTAATTGAGATGTGACACAATACATAACACTTACAGAGATCTTCTCGGTCCAGTGACTGTGCTCCTCCTCCAAATAATCCTTTGAAAAATCCTCTATTGGGGGCTTCAGGTGTTTCAACTGGAGTGAACATCTCTCCTAACATTTCCTATATGAACCAAAACAAATCAATAATAGACATAATAGTAAAGAAAATAAGATAACGGAAATATTTTTTTTAATTTTTTTCTGCTTTAAGTAATCAGTCATGGGTTGTTTGCATGAAAGTATTGACAAAATACATAACAAAATAAACAATCATATATTGCCAATTGTCGAGCTGCGCTCCGATACTGCTAACAGCCATGACAGAGCAGGGTGCTGACACTTCCTGCTCTGTCACTCCGATCACAGCAGCGCACAGGATGGTAAGCATCCCAGCGCTGGCAGCGAAATTGCGTCATTACGCTGCCAGCGCTGGGCACCTTACTCCGTGTGCGCTGCAGTGATCAGCCGGAGGAACGCCGAGTCTGAGGTGAGTTTTTTTTTTTTTTTTTTAAACTCAGCGCATCCACGGGGCATAGTAGATCAGCAGGAGGCTGATTTCCTGCCCGCTCCCGCCCCCATCCTCATAGACTGTAAGCTCTTGTGTCACCCCCTCATCCTCATAGACCAGCGATGGCGAACCTATGGCACGCAGAGCCCTCACTGCTGGCACGCGCCCCATCCTCCTAACCACTGCCAGGTGCGGACAACCACTGTCCACACCTGGTTGTCATGGCTGCTAGCAGTATCGGAGCTGCGCTCCGATACTGCTAACGGCCATGACAGAGCAGGGTGCTGACACTTCCTGCTCTGTCACTCCAATCACAGCAGCGCACAAGACGGTAAGCGTCCCAGCGCTGGCAGCAAAATGATGTCATTACGCTGCCAGCGCTGTGCACCTTACTCCGTGTGCGCTGCAGTGATCAGCCGGAGGAACGCCGAGTCTGAGGTGAGTTTTTTTTTTTTTTTTAACTCAGCGCATCCACGGGGCATAGATCAGCAGGAGGCTGATTTCCTGCCCGCTCCCGCCCCTCCCCTCCACTAAGCAACCGGCCCTAAAACTCACTGCGCCGCTACCACAAGCCCCCGCGCCCGAACCCCAGCCGCTATCTCACCCCTACCCCCCCGGTACCGGAGTGGCTGGCGTTGCGGCCTAAGCAGCATTGTTCAGGTGAGTCACGGTGCTTGGTACGGGGGAACCGGAGGGCTGTCCTACAGCCTGGCAGGTCTCCAGCAGGGTGGTGTTGGCAAGAAATGATGAGGGAGAGGCTGCTATAGCGGATCTCCCTGGGGCAACCCCTTAATGTCCCGAGTGTGAGTCTCTGGGTGATGGACAGGGTGCCGGTGGTGAAGGCAGCCGTATTAACAGGGACCAGACGGAGACAGAAGTTGAAGAAAACAACTTACAGTTCTTTATTTGAACCGGCAGGAACCGCAGCAACGTGCCTTTAACAGGTAGATGGAGTGCTGAGATGTGAGTTGGAGGGAGCCTCAGGAGATAGTTCACCAGCCTGGATGTAAAGGGCAGGCTGGGAGGCAGCTGTGTCCTGGTAGGAAGCTTCAGCTTGTCCTGTAGGGCTTCAGGTATCACCTTTAAAGGTAAGATGATACCCCTTTTCCTCACTACACTACCTCTAGTCTAATACTCCACTCTTCAGAGGCAGGGGCTAGGCTCTTCCTGCTCTGGTATGGACTAGACAGAGATTTCTCACTCACTCACTGATCTCTAGGATTCCACACTAGAATAATCATCCAGAACATTCCTGGCCAGAGGTTTTATTACCTCCCTTTGGTCAGGTGGTGGCTGCTCCTCCAATCACATCTCAGCTTACAGAGCACAGGATGTAACACAAATCATTGGACAATAGCATCTTGCATCATACAAAATACTTAACCTCTGCCTTGCCAGGCAGGATTCACCACTGCAATATCCCCTATGTCCTATCAGGACCATGTAGTGTGATGTGGGTATATGCAGGTGGGACGTATTCGCAAACACTACCTCGCCATTGCATTGGCGAGGGTGTTGCACATATTATATTATATATTTATATGTGCATTTATATATTTATACCTGTGTGAGGGCTTATTTTTTGCGTAACATATTTTACTTCTCATTTATTATTCCATGTCGTGTACTGGGAAGCTGGATCTTAATACTTTCGCTGTGCGCTCCAAATCATTTGTCTCCTTTATTCTTTGGTTCGGTAAACTCACAGTGATACCAGATTTGGAGGTTTTATTGTGTTTTAATACTTTTTCAATAATTAACACAGTCTACGAAAAAGAAAATAGTTTCGCCATCTTGTGACGCTAATAACTTTAGTGCACGGAGCTGGGGAGGTGTGATTTTTTTGCTTTATGAGCCGTTGTTTTCATTGCTACCATTTTGAGGACTGCATGACCGTTTGATAACTTTTTATTACTCTTTTATGTGATGTAAAATGGTGTAAAAGTGGCGTTTCAGTGTGTATAGGACTGCTGGAATCCTAGCTCAGACAGTCCTGTGTAAATTGATTCTAAACTAAACCGTCAGTTTTCTGGTTAAATAGCCGTACTGGCACTTTGCGATAAGTAATTAGGTTTTGGGTTGCAGTTTGGGCACTCGGTCTCTAAAAGGTTCGCCATCACTGCCCTAGTAAATGCAAACCTGAAAAATACAATTCTTTACCATGTTTTCATTTGATTGTTGGAGATTAATCATTTCTATTAACTTTTTCTCATTGTCCTGTGTTTGGCTGTAAGACGACTGGCTGTAGCAGTCTCCTCCCTCCCTCTTTCCTGTTTGCAAAATATTATACATTTCTTCCCCTTTGTTTTGCAGCCAGATCTTGTGCAGTGAGCTCTGCAGATTTTTGTGGCCGATAACTTTAAAAAAAAGCATTAGCAAAGCGAGTGTGTGAGCTTGGCAGCGAGTGTGCACTGATCCCAAGTGTGTGCAGTGTCATAAGTGTGACTTAGGTTTAAGGGAAGGAGTACTTTTTGGATCCTGCAACAAATAGATAAGTGCATCTACATTTTTATTTCCTGATATTCATTGTGTGTTTTTTATTGCAACCAAGTAGATCTAAAGGTATTTTACTTGCATAATCTGTATATTGTGTGGGGGGTATAGGGAGGCATTCACCTTGCTTATCTAGACAGTATAGTCACAGGTGCTGCCTAATTAATAGTGGGGTGTGGCTATCTAATTAGCAGCCTTTATATACTTCTGTGGTCAGTTTGTTTGGTGGTTTGCAGCCAGATCTTGTGCAGTGAGCTCTGCAGATTTTTGTGGCCGATAACTTTAAAAAAAAGCATTAGTGGGTTGCAGTTTGGGCACTCGGTCTCTAAAAGGTTCGCCATCACTGTTCTAGGTTTTACACTCTTTCAGAAAGATATGGCAAAAAGCAGGGGAGGTGGTGTATGTATGTACGTCAGAAGAGAACTTGTGGGTTGAAATTCAAAGCCAGGAGAACTTTGAGAAAATTATTTTTGGTGTAATGTATAGACCCCCTAACATCTCTGAGGAAATAGAGGGTCACCTATATAAACAGATGGAGCGGGGGGACCGTAGTGATAATAGAAGACTTTAACTTTCCAAATCTAAATTGGGGTCGGGGCTCTCCATCTGTGAAGGAGACATTTTATCAACTTTTGCAGGATAATTCTATGGTACAGCTTGTAGAAGATCCCACAAGAGGTGGTGCTTTGTTGGGCCTTGTGATTTCTAACAATGCGGAAATTGTCCAAAATGTCACTGTCAGGTAAACCCTTGCGAACAGCAATCATAACATAAATATTTTCCTTTTTAAACTGTAAAAAGGAATAACATACAGGAAAATCAAAAACATTGAATTTTAAGAAGGCAAATTTCCTAAAAATTAGGGATGCACTACAGACTGATATAGACTGGGATCAGATGCTGTCACATGATGATATTAATGTTAAATGGGAGACACTGAAATCTATCCTGGTGCACTAGACTTCTAAATTTATTCCTATAGGTTACAAGTATAGATGGGCTAGGTTACACCCCACGTGGCTTAAGGCTACAGCTAAAAGGGCAATTAATGATTAAGAGGGCAACCAAAACATATAAATCTGACGGGTCACCTGAGGCATTCAATAATTACAAAATATGTACCAAAATCTGTAAGAAGTACATAAAATCATACAAAATGAAAGACAGGTGGCCAAAGATAGCAAAACAAATCCTTTTTTAAGTATATCAATGCGAAGAAAAACAGGTCAGAGGTCAGGTTTAGGTTGGATCCCTATATTCTGAAAATAGGGCATTGGTGACTGGAGACCAATAGAAAGCGGAGATACTAAATAGGTTTTTTAGCTGGATTTATACAATAGAAGAAAGAACTTTTGTCGTGGGTAGTGCCAGTGTGGGTGATGCATACTGTAATAGAGTAGACTGGCTGAATGTAGACACAATCCAATCTAAGTTTAATAAAATAAATGTGTACAAGGCTCCTGGACCAGATGGGTTACACCCTAGCATTCTTAAAGAACTCATTTCTGTTATTTCTGTGCCACTGTATAAAATCTTCAAAGACTGGCACTGACTGGTACAGTGCCAAGTGACTGTCACGAGGCAAATTTGGTGCCAATATTTTAAAAAGGCTCTAGAATTTCACAAGGTAATTAGAGGCCTGTAAGCTTAACTGCAATTGTGGAGAAAATATTGGAAGGGTTACAAAAAGACAGGAGTATGTGACATCAAAAAGAATAATAAGTGACAGCCAGCATGGGTTTACTAAGAATAGAAGTTGTCAGACTAACCTGATCTGCTTCTAAGAAGAGCTGTGGAAATTGTAGCAATAATAATTCCTTTATTTATAAAGTGCACACAGATTACGCAGCGCTGCACAGAGCTTGCCAAATCAGTCCCTGTCCCCATAGAGCTCAAAATCTAATCAACCTACCAGTATGTTTTGGTGCGTGTGAAAAAACTCTTTGCAGATGTTGACTTGGGATTTGAACCCAGGACCCCAGCGCTGCAAGGCTGTAGTGCTAACCACTGAGCCACTGTGTATTCTTCGACTTTGTAAAGGCATTTGACACTGTCCCTCATAGACGTCTGATGGGTAAAAAAAAGGGTTTATTGGTTTTGAAGGAATCATTAGCAATTGGATTGAGAACTGGCAGGAGGATTGTATCCAGAGAATTGTGGTCAATGATTCCTACTCAGAATGGTCACCAGTTATAAGTGGTGTACCCCAGGGTTCTGTGCTTGGCCCCCTACTATTTATTTATTAATGATATAGAGGTAGGAATTAATAGCACTGTGTCTATTTTTGCCACTGACACCAAGCTGTGTAGTGTAATACAGTCTATGGCGAATGTTCATAAGCTGCAGGGTGACTTGGACAAACTAAGTGTTTGGTTATCCACTTGGCAAATGAGGTTTAATGTGGATAAATGTAAGGTTATGTACCTAGGGGCTAATAATCCTCATGCAACCTATTTCCTTGGGGGAGTAAATCTGGGAGAGTCCCTTGTTCAGAAGGACCTGGGGGTACTAGTAGAGCATAAATTAAATAACAGCAAGCAATGTCAATCAGCTGCCGCTAAAGCCAGTAGGATCTTGTCATGTATCAAAAGTGGTATGGACTCTCGAGATAGAGACGTAATATTTCCACTGAACAAGGCATTGGTTCAGCCTCACCTGCAAAAATGCGGGGTCCAGTTCTGGGCACCTATCCATAAAAAGGATTCCTTAAAGCTGGAGAGGGTGCAGCAAAGAGCCACAAAAATGATAAGGGGTATGGAGGGTCTCAGTTATACAGAAATATTAAAACAACTAGATTTATATAGTCTGGAAAAGAGACAACTAAGAGGGAACATGATTAATTTATATCAATATATGTATGGTCCATACAAAATATATGGTGGAAAGTTGTTCCAGATTAAATCAAATCATAAACAAGAGGGCACAGTCTCCGTCACAAGAAAACAAGGTTTAATTACCAGAGGCGACAGGGCTTTTTTACTTTGAAGACTGTCAAACTGTGGAATAGCCTGCCTCAGGCGCTGGTCACAGCAGGAACAGCAGAGAGCTTCAATAAAAGTCCCCCTAAATACCTTCCTTTCCTTTCTTTAGTTGAACTTGATGGACATGTGTCTTTTTTTTTGCATAAACCATGATACCTTGAAATACTTTTATAAAAATGTATAGATCACCTTTCTAGATCTTAAAGCTAATATAACCAGTACTGACCAAAAATGAAGCATATGTGATAGTATTATAAAGAGCCATGTGCGTAGTAGAAATATTATATGTTGGTCCCAGGTACCCTACAGAAGCTGAAGCCAACAATGTCAGAAGGGATTTAGTCTGTATCGGAATTTCATTGTAAACTTGAGCAATTCTAAAATTGTATGCATTACCTGTAGATTCTCGCAGGTTTCTTGACTGTAGGTAATTCTCTGTATTTCTGTAGGTGAAACGAGATACAAAGCCTGCCCATTGTTTGTGAAGCAGAATGTTCGGGCTATCCGCATGTTGGTTAGCGGCAAGTAATTTACATCCAACAGCGGCCTTAAACTTGGCAAACTTAAGAAAACAGAATCAAATATTAGAAGAAAAATTTATCCATAAACCAATGAATGACAATTTTTTTACATAGTTTTACAAAAGCAGAGAGTAAGGCACATATTATTCTTATTTGTGATTATATTTATCTAGTGCATTTGTATTTTGCAATACAAAGTCATTTACCTGTAGTTGAGCATGGTAAACATGTAAACGGCTGTGATGGCGGGAAGATTAAAATAAAGTTTATAATCTAGTGTTCCTAGAGGTATAGGTTCCTAATATGTGACTTCCAAGCTTCCAGCTAGACAGCCTACCTCAATTGTCTTCCCCTAAGTCTGTAGTCCCTTGATATCCTATTCTATATTTCATGTTTATTGGCAAGTTTGCTTAATTTGGCACCAAAACTCCCAGAATATCTTGAATATATCATAATAATAATATCATTGTTTTTCTCTGCACCTTTCATGTTTATTGGTAAATTTATTTGCAGCCTCTTGATTAACAGTTTTGTCTAATTTGTCCTGGGTGTATAAATTGCAGACTACAGGTAATACCTGACCAAAGTCTTACCCAGTGCAAATATTTAGGTGCACAGCAGAATTATTCCAGAATGGAACCAGAAGGGAACAAAGATGTGCAAGATTGCAGAAGCTCTTTGAAAGCTCCTTGGGTGGGGGTGTGAATAAATTACATTGCCACATAGCCCATAGGGCTTTCTACAGAAGAAAGAAGATTACTGCAAAGAGGGACAAGAAGGGGAGGTGAGTAGTAATCATCTACCATCAAGGAATCTTTAATGTTGAAGCAGAGTAACTGGAATGAGAAGAGTTAAGGTCTCTTACAACAGGCAAGCGTCCTCAGCTGCAGTTCACTACCTGCCTGTTCTGCAGAAGTGAGAGCATTACCCATACTGAATCAATCAGGGGTAGTTCTCAATGCACAATGATACATTATTTCTAAACTCTTAATAGTTTAGGCTGCCAGCTGTTTATTAACCCTTTCCCCAATGGCCATTTCTAGAATTTTTTTTAATGTGGCCAGAACAACTTGTACAAATAAAGCCGAAATTACAGCATAAAGAATTATACTAAACCCCAACAAACCATATACTTGCTTAAAGCAGAAACCTGTCACTTTTTCAGAATTGCATTATGGAGTTTATAGACATAGAATCAAAATTGCATGAAGTTGCCCAAGTATAAAATTTGTTAAAATGCAAATGTGCCCCAAACAGAAAATAATTTGCATCACACGTCCTAAATAGATGAACATGTGTAGAGTTCATTGATTACTCAAAGTCACATGTTCACATGAATAATTCATCAAAAACCACTAAAACTGAAATAATCAAAAATCTGCTTTTCAGATAGAAAAAGTCACAACCTGCAAAATATAGCTTTTAATCACAGTGATTAAAACGTAAAGGCACCCCTAAAACCTATACAGGCGATCCCCTACTTAAAAACTACTGACTTACAGACAAGCCCTAGTTACAAACTACCCTCTGGTAATTAGTAATTTACTTTAGCCCTTATCTACAATAAACAGCTATAACAGTTATCAAAGATTTGTGTGTTTTTATACTTAACAGTCACATTTAAGTAGAATCACCAAATGTTGCTAAAAGTATATAACTCACAAAGCTCCTATCCTGTGAAAACCTTTTTTTTTCACAAAACTTCATAGGAATTTGCTTAAGAACACCATGTAATAGTAAAGGGATGGTGTGAAATAAAAACTTAATTCAGTAATTTTAGTTTTTGTGTTACATGCAACTTTTTATTGCTTTTACAAGCATTGTATTGTGGTGTTAATATGTAGTCAAGTTAGGCGAAGAGGGTTAAATGTCACCGTCTCCCTCCATTACGTTAAAAAAAAAATAATATATATATTATATATATCTTTATACATATGACAATTATAGACCAAGTGTGCGCTCTGATAATTCTGTGTAGAAGATGGTTTCCAAAATTTTGCTACAGATAAAGTCAATATTTACTTTATCTGTGAGACACTACCCTGTGCATCTTCCTCCAGCTTCTCCCTGAATCCTGCTGGCACACTTCAGAGGGTTATACTTGGGATCCCTGGTATTAGTATTAGTCGTGAGTCATTTATATACTGAACATAAAATAACACACAAAATTGTCACACAACATCAATATCTATCCACCCCTGGCAAATTGAAACATAGACTCAAATGAAATAGGGAGATTCTGTATGCCAGGAATCCAAAGTTATGGCTCCTAAAATCCATCTCATATACCCTTGGCTATATAGGCGCTACCCTGTAAGGATGTTTGAGATACATCCTTGGCAAGGAAAGGGTTCATCAGCATTGGTTCTTAACATTACACTCCATTGCAAGCACCATCCAAAATATTGCCTAATGTATACAAAAAGCCCTAGGCAACTGTGGAAAGAAATATGTAACCCCTTTAACAATCGATTTGTATCACTGTTGAATATGTCTCTAAAGGTAAGAAAGGGTGAGGGAAACATCTGTAGACACTGCTACAGTACAAATGTTATGACTTACATCTAAAACATCTGGTATAAATAGGGTAAATTACAAATATTGTTAATATTCAAAAATAAAATAAAAGTTCATTATACATACAGGCGCTCCCATACTTAAGGACACCTGACTTGCAGATGAGCTCTAGTTACAGACAGACCTCTCTGCCCGCTGTGACCGCTGGTGAAGCTCTCTGGATACTTTACTTTAGACTAAGGCTGCAATGTTCAGCTGTAAGGTGTCTATAATGAAGTTTTATATGTAATCCGAGTTATCATGACAGAAAAAAAAGAGTTTGTACATCCAATAGTCACTGGGAGTAATACATTTTGTGCAGAGCTAGAATTATAAAGTATACCTGCTCGGACTTGCATACAAATTTAACTTAACATAGAGACTGCCTGTACTAACTGTTAAATAACGGTTTACTTTTATTATTTTATGTTATTTGTTGCCATTTACTATTCATATTCAAATAGTTCTTTTTCTTCAGAAAAAAAGACAAAAGCTATGAGAAGTAAACAAAATGTGCACTCCCTAAGTGTTTTGTGATTTATTGCAGAATATTAATTATGAAAGAACCAATGTGTTATTAAAATTATGTATCCTCTCCCCTCTCCTAGACCCTCCATTGGCTCTATTGCCCATTAGGAGCTATTATCTCCATCTTTTTAATTTAACTTCATCAGTGTAAAAACGAATAAATACATGTGGATTGCCTTTCAAAATTTTACAAATAAAAGAAAGGAAAGCCCACTAACAACACACAAAATGGACCACCTATGATACTGCTGCGTTATGATAAGATGCAATTGTCTGATGCTTACTTCTTTTTAAATGTTCCTTCGATGACCTTTAGGTTAATTCCCAATTATTTCATTTCTAACATAATGGCTTTTTACTGGAGATCCAGTAGAGCAGTAGTCCCCAACCTTTTTAACCACTAGAGAACAGTAGAGCACACATTCATTTTCCAGGCATTGGGGGGAGGGGTACTGGTGGACTATGCCGACAAAGGAGGAGGCCCGTCTACTCTACACAGCTTTTTGTCTAAAGGAGGAGTGATCACTAACTGCAGGTGTGGTAGAGGTGCCAGGCGACAGCACTTCTGCTCCTCACACCTCCCGCAGCAATCATCTTCACACAGCGGCGGAGGACTAAATGAACCCCGGACCAGCACTGGCCCACAGCCAGCAGTGAGAAACACTCTACAGCAGTGGCCCCCAACCTTTTTTTGCCCAGGGACCGACTATAAACATAAATATTCTCCAGGGACCAGTGGGTGGGGGGATGCGATCTGGTGTCATAGTTTCATAGATAAAAATGTATGTTTGATTGTCCCATCATAATTCTTTGTGTGCCTTATTGTCCCATTTCCTGAAGAAGTGTCCCTTACTTATTAGTCTCTTCTTTCCTTTAGCTGCCCCCACCCTCTCCTTCCAATGTTCCCTATCCCGTTGAATTCTGTCTAAAACTAAAATTGAGTACTCACCTTCCTCGTGCCCCTTCAGCAGTCTTCCTTCACTTCTCTTCTGCATTTGTGCACGCTTCTTTTGTCAAGAGACATCATCACATGAGCCAGCAATAGAGCAGCGCATGAATGTGGACATTAAGTAAAGGAAAAGAAGACTGCTGCAGGGGAGCGGGGAAGGCGAGTACTTTTAATTTTTTTTTTGTTTTTACAGAGATCGCTCGGAACCAGGTGTTCTATGGCCTGCTCTTAGGCCGTGGAACGGTGGTTGGGGAACACTGCTGTAGAGGGCTTTGCTTTTTCTCAAAATTGGTATCCAAAACTGACTTTAGGGCAATGTATAAGTAATATAACAGAAAGTATAATATGCATATAGGTGTTAAAAATGAGTAAAATATTTCTTAATATTACTTACCTAAATGTCATAATGTGTCCATTGGCACAAAAACATGCAAGGCAGGTACTATTACTCATTGACACTATATCTCCACGGAGGACAAAAGAAGTCTCTGTAATGTTGTGTTTATAAATGCAGTTCTGGGAGGGCAGTGAGATCACCTTCGCCTGTTTTTCTGAACATATTACTGCATATTGGTTTTCAGTGATTTCCTGAGACGAAGATGGTGAGACTGAAACTGGCCTCCTTTTTTTCAACCGCTCCTTATCATCCTTATCTTCGGGAGCATTGGGTTCCCTCCAGGCTTCATATGCTGATGGGATTATAGCTCCTAGTGAGTCCAGAAATGCCATTCTTAAGATTGCACCCTTTAGTCTCAGTATTGTTCCTGTTGAGAAAAACACACTTATTTTAGCCATCAAATAAGCATAAAACAAAAATTACAAAATGTAGCTATCCAATGATAAGGATAATAAATACTGGCCTCAGTAAACCAAACTTTGCTCAGAACTTGGCTCAGCCAACAGTGGTGACAATAAAAGTCAAAGCTTTACAAAAATACTGTTAAATTGCCATACATTTACCTGATATGGTACTTACCACTTGGAGATACAATTACAGGCTGAAGAAGTCTCTGGTCTCTTCCTGGTGGCAAATTTAATACAATAACTAACACAGTTCCTAAAGTGGTTCCAACCCACAAGCATGGTGATGTTGATATGTCAGGTTTTCTTGTGAATGTCTCACAGAAATGGAGAGCAGATATTGCTTCGCGTGATTCCTTGTCTATGCTGGTCACACTTGAACTTCGGGACCGACTGAAGGAATTGTCTCTGACATCTAAAAATTTAACAAATGTTAATATATAACTGTGAACATGAGCTACTCAAATAAATAATCAAGTTTCAATATGCAATGTGCTAATACATGTTTTCAATTGGGTTTGTAACTATTTATATTAAACATAAATCATAGGGCCCAGGTATTATGTCAAATGGCTAGCTGGAAACTAGACATTCCCCCGGAAGTGACGCGTCACCTGCGCATGCGCATTATCCCGGTCAGTAACCGAGAGCAAATGAGGAGCGCGCTTTCCAGGTAGGAGGACGCAAGCAAAGAGGGGGAGGAGTCAATAGTTTAAGATGCCGATACGGCGTTTAGTGAGTGCTCCGCGATTGACATACTTAGCGGCAGACACGGCTCCCACTGTACTATAGAGAGAAAAGGGGGGGTGTTAAACCACAGACTCCCCATCTGTTCCCCTAACGGGAAGATTATTGACCCAGTCCCACGCAGTTAACGCTGCTAGGGACTCCTGTTCGTCTCCTAGACCTCCGTTCAAGCCCCTGATGATTACGGACCAGAGTATGAAACGCGTAGGGCGAGGGTAGGAATTTACCAGGGTCAGAAATGGGACTGCCCTTGTAAGGGCGGGAGCTATAAGAAAATGTGGGCCAGGGCGCAATAGGGTTCTTTTAGGGTCTTTTTACTTATGGGACCTCCCTCATCCAGTGACACGTGGTTGGACTCCTAAACCTGTGAGCCATGTCTACTTGGACTAATGCACTGAGCCTCAAGACAGCAATGGTAAGATCGTTCCATACTGTACTTTAATGTCTTGTTTGGACCATAACCCCCTGCCAGTTTTTTGACTAATAAGCAGGGATAGGCACGGAGATAAGAACAAATCTACAGTGTATCAAACCTATTGCATTACTACATCGTGATTGTGTGGGGTTATTTGGTCTTTATTGAAGTATCCTGCTTTATTATAGTTAGCAGGAATTCTTGAGTGAGTTTTTCACTTATGCTTTGTATTGTGATATATTGTGGAGCCTGGATTTTAATAAGTTTAGTAAAAGTTATGTTTTAAGATTATTTTTCACCTGTGCTGTTAACGTATATTTATTCTCTGGTGAACATTCCAGTACCCTTAACAGGGACAGAGGAACTTCATTGCTTGTTATTTACTGGATCAATAAAGGCCCCAAACAGAAACAAAGATACAACCCTCATCACCAAAAATAAAATGTAACTTATCACATATAATTTAAAGTCTAAGGAAAGAATACTTAACTAAATCTTTAAAGCACTGCAGAATATGATGGCGCTTTATAAAGACTTTAGGGGAGATTAATCAATCTACTTGCACCAGAATTGTGGCATCATTCACATAAAAATAATAAAATATATCTAAAATGCCTTGCATGACATTTTTTTTTTTTTTTTTTTACACTTTTCCGACTGGTATCTCAAAAGGTGTGTGTCCTCTGAAAAGTAGGCATGGCCTGACTCCAAAATGTAGTGTGCCAAATAATATCTGCTACACAGAAACACTGTACATGTTCAGGTAGTTACATCTAGTGCAAAGTAATAGCCTCTGCAATTACCTTCTTTAACACAACGGTGTTCAAAAATCTCTTTCTGCACAATGCTTAATCAGTCAGCATATGAAAGTACATCATGAAAATCCAGCCACTTGTGGTTTTTGGACCTAAATACTCAAAAAACCCAAATTCCCTTTAAAAACTAGTAATGATTATAATACATTACTAGCAATTTTTTTTCTATATTGTTGCTTACTCAATAATCACTAATAATCATTTAGGATAAATAAAATGTTACAAAAATTTGGAAAAAGAATAGATTTTTGCATTATAGCACCCAAAATACAATAACTCAATAAGTTAGTCAGTTTGATCTGTGCTTTTTTTTCTATGCATAAAGTTTATTACTTTTGTTCAATTTTGGGATCCATAAAGTTTTGTCTTTTTATCAATATTTTACTCCAATTAACATGTACAATACAACAAAACAGCATAGACAATGACTCCTCTTGTGAGGCAAGATATTTAATATCATTTAAAAATATTTTATCAAATAAAATAAATCAACTACCATAATACCAAAAACAAAGGATATTGTCAATTTTTATTGTAAATTTTATTTCTAACAGCAAGAGCCATTTCTCCCCTTAAAGAACATCTACCACCAGATTACCAATGGTAGACTGTCTTCATATGCATGCTTGATATAGTTTGCAGCTAGAGAAGAGCGAGCATACTCGTCCGAGCTTGATGCTCGTACTCAGAAACAGCTCGTTGCTCGGACAAGTATTTCGCCTGCTCGAGAACGAGCTTTCACTTAAGGAAACACAGTGAATAACAGTGAAGAACACAGTGAAAACAGTGAAGAACACAGTGAAGAACACATTGCACATGGCGGCGGCCGCCCCTCGGTATTCGGTCCCCAGCCGCCACTACTTTTCCCGATGTGCCGTCCCAGCCCTGCACAAGCACGTGTCAGAGAACATCCTCCGTGCCCTGACCAACGCCGTTTCTGACAAGGTCCACCTGACCATGGACACGTGGACGAGTGCTGCCGGGCAGGGCCACTATATATCGCTGACGGCACATTGGGTTAACTTGGTGGAGGCTGGGACCGAGTCTGACCCTGGGGCTGGTCATATACTGCCGACGCCGAGGATTGCGGGGCCTACCTCGGTCTAGGTCTCAAAGGCCTACTATGCCTCCTCCTCCTCCCACCCCTCCTCCACCTCCTCCTCTGAATTACCATCCGTGGGCATGGCGCCATCAGTCGGTAGCTCTAGACACAGCAGCAGTGCGGTCGCTAAGCGACAGCAGGCGGTGCTCAAACTGCTGAGCCTAGGCGATAAAAGGCACACCGCCCAAGAGTTATTACAGGGCATCACGGCGCAGACTGATCTGTGGCTGGCACCGCTGAACCTGAAGCCAGGCATGGTTGTGTGTGACAACGGCCGTAACCTGGTGGCGGCTCTGCAACTCGGCAGACTGACACATGTGCCATGCCTGGCCCATGTGTTAAATCTGATAGTTCAGCGTTTCCTCAAGACATACCCCAATCTGTCTGATTTGCTCACGAAGGTGCGCCGCATCTGTGCGCATTTCAGGAAGTCCAGCACAGATGCTGCCACTCTCAGGGCAGCGCAGCGCCGCCTCCAACTGCCCGCTCACCGACTGTTGTGCGACGTGCCCACGAGGTGGAATTCAACACTGACCATGTTATCCAGAGTTTACCAGCAGCGCCGAGCGATTGTAGACTGCCAGATGTCAACTTCCACCAGAACTGGTAGTCAGGTCAGTCAGCTTCCTCAACTCTACAATGAGGAGTGGACGTGGATGTCTGATATCTGTCAGGTGCTGAGTAACTTTGAGGAGTCAACACAGATGGTCAGTGGCGATGCCGCCATCATCAGCCTCACCATCCCGCTGCTTGGCCTGTTGAAAAACTCTCTGATCAGCATGAAGTCGGAAGCTTTGCGCTCGTCACAAGAGACGGGGGAAGAAGATTCCCTTGTTGATAGCCAAAGCACCCTCAGGTCTGTTTCTCAGCGCATATCGGAGGAGGTGGAGGTGGAGGAGGATGAGGAGGAAGAGGAGGAGAATGTTGGCGAGACACAAGAGGGGACCATTGTTGAGTCCTTCACTGTTCAGCGTGTATGGGCAGAAGAAGAGGAGTTGGAGGAGTTGGAGGAGGAGGAAATGGACAGTCAGGCCAGTGAGGGGAGTGAATTCTTACGCGTTGGTACTCTGGCGCATATGGCAGATTTCATGCTAGGCTGCCTATCCCGTGACCCTCGCGTTCAAAGAATTTATTCCAGCACCGATTACTGGGTGTTCACTCTCCTGGACCCACGGTACAAGCAAAATCTTTCCACTCTCATCCCTGGAGAGGAAAGGAGTGTGAGAATGCATGAATACCAGCAGGCCCTGGTGCACAAGCTGAAACAGTATTTCCCTTCTGACAGCGCTAGCGGCAGAGTGCGTAGTTCTGCGGGACAAGTAGCGAGGGAGAGTAGGCGAGCAGGCAGCTTGTCCAGCACTGGCAAGGGTACGCTTTACAAGGCTTTTGCCAGCTTTATGTCACCCCAGCAAGACACTGTCACCTGTCCCCAGTCTCGGCAGAGTAGGGCTGATCTTTACAGAAAGATGGTGAGGGAGTACGTAGCTGACCATACCATCGTCCTAAATGATCACACAGCTCCCTACAACTACTGGGTTTCAAAGCTGGACATGTGGCACGAACTGGCGCTGTACGCCTTGGAGGTCCTTGCCTGCCCTGCCGCTAGCGTGTTGTCTGAGCGGGTTTTCAGTGCAGCTGGTGGCATCATCACCGATAAGCGTACACGCCTGTCGACTGACAGCGCTGACAGGCTGACGCTTATCAAGATGAATAAAGCCTGGATTTCTCAGGATTTCCATTCTCCACCAGGTGAAAGAAGCTCAACCTGAATAATGTATGCACTCCTCCTCCTCATTTTCCTCCTTCTCCTCCTCTTTGTACACTAAAGCAGAGGAAACTGGCTATTTTTTGCCAGGGCCAACTGGCCCTAGGTATAGTACTTTTTTGGACTGCCACATACAGGCACTATCCAAATTTAATTGTCTCCATAGGAGCCTCCACATGTCGTCTTTATAGCTGCCTCCACACGTTGTCTCCATTGCTACCTCCACACATCATCTCCATAGCTGCCTCCCAAAGTCGTCCATATAGCTGCCTCGATACATCGTCCCCTTAGCAAACGAGCTGTGTCAGGCATAATTTTGGGTTGTTTTCATGGCTTCCACATCAAACTTGTTAACTTTGTCGCCACCCTGCTGTGTTATCCACAAAATATACTGGCAAACTTTTATCATTTACCGATATTATTTCAGCGCTTCTTGCGCTTCTGTTTACATTCCCCTCGGCCGCCATAACCGAAACTTATAAGAACACTACTACACTTGATCTTATGCAAAAGGTTCTTAGAAGTGCTGTTTGGGGAGGAGCCGAAAGACAGGGGCTTGGATTGGCGACAGCTCGTCTAGCAGCGGACCGCCAGCTCCATCCCAAGATCCAACTAACATAGATTTAACTACAGCACCTTTAGTCTACTACTACTTTACTGCCTCCATACATCTTTCCCTTATCAAACAAGCTGTGTCAGGCAGAATTTTCGGGTGTTTCACCAGATACATAATGGAACTCGGCGCATCTGTCGCCGCCATGCTGGAGACCTGAAGTTGCAATCATAGCAGCGCAATATCGATGCCCCATACTGTCGCTCTTAATCATGCAACCATTTCCGAAAAAACTATTAAAAATAGAACCGCTATGCTATTCCATTATTCCTAGATGAAATATTAAAACGACCCAGTCTGCTTTGAAAATTATAATTTTTAAAGTAAACGCTTCTGGCCCCCAGGCCCATTTTGGGTGGGGAGGAGCCAAGAGACAGGGGCTTGGAGAGGCGAAAGCTCGCCTGGCAGCGGACCGCCAGCTCCATCCCAAGATTAGGCAGCCTCAGAGGCATCCATTCATACTGCCCCTGCTGTTTCCTGTCCATTTTGCCTCCACAATCCTCCACAGCGTCCACCAATGTCTCCATGCGCAACTTTCAACTCTCTATACCCCAGACGCTGGAGCGCGAGAGGATATACAGCACACCATCCCCTTTTAAAACGAGCTGTGTCAGGCAGAATTTTCGGGTGTTTCACCAAATACATAATGGAACTCGGCGGATCTGTCGCCGCCATGCTGGAGACCTGAAGTTTCAATCATAGAAGCAATATGGATGCCCCATACTGTCACTCTTAATCATGGAAGTCGTCTCCATGGCTGCCTCCACATGTCGTCCCCTTATCAAACGAGCTGTGTCAGGCTAATTTTTCGGGTGTTTCACCAGATACGTTATGGAACTTGGTCACTATGTCGCCACCATGCTGTGTTATCGACTAAATATACCGTCAACCTTTTGTTCACATAGGAAATCATTTCAGCACTTCTTGCTCACCTCCTTTGGTTCCTCTCTGCCACCCATTGGTTTGAAGCCTGAGTCCATTTAGGGTATGTCGCCGTGACACTCTCTAGCCTGCCGCTGCTGCCTCTGCATGCCATCTTCTATAGTGTCAGGGTCAATTATTGGATGTTTTAGATGCTATCCAGCCTCATTTGGTCACTCTGTCATCGCCATGCTGTTGCCCATAATTTTGGCATAATGGTGCGATTAAGCAGCCTCAGAGGCATCCATGCATGCTGCCCCTGCTGTTTCCTGTCCATTTCCGTGGTGTTTCCATCCTTTTCTGAGGTTTCCAGGTGTTTGGCCAAGCTTCCCTGTGCAGACCCTTGGTCCCCTTGAAAAATGCTCGAGTCTCCCATTGACTTCAATGGGGTTCGTTATTCGATACGAGCACTCGAGCATCGGGAAAAGTTTGTCTCGAATAACGAGCACCCGAGCATTTTAGTGCTCGCTCATCTCTAGTCACAATGTACAGGCTATAAAATTTACATTTTTTGGTACTGATAAGGCTTATTATTTGCGGGGTGAGAAACACTTTTAAAAAATAATTCATTTTGGGGGTCTTTAGATTATTCATGAGATTTTATTAACTATTTTAAGGGGGGCACAAAATCATACATTTTTATTTGGGATTTTTAGCACTTTTTCCCCCCGCTGATCATAATGTAAAACCAATATTATATTTTTATTCTCTGGTTCACATGATTACGGTGATACCTCATGTATATAGTTTCTTATTTTTGCTCAATTTTACTGAGCAAAACCAATATTTTAGAAAATCTCATTGTTTTTACTATCCACAAACTTTCAGGGATCATAACTTCTGTATTTTTCTGTTGTCAGATCTGGTTGAGGGCATATTTTTTGATCACTTTTTAGAAAATTTTTTGTGATGGTGTGTGATGTAAAATTGTATATTAAGGGAAGTTTGTGTTTTTTTTATGTCGTTCACTGAGCGGGTTCAATATTGATTTAGATTTATTGTACATATTAATATGGACGCGGTGATACCAGATATGCACGTTTTTTTGTGTTTTAAATACTTTATGTGCATTTTATGGGTAACTGGGGAGATTATGGGACTTTTATTTTATTAATTTATTTAATCATATTATAAAATGACTTCATCGCTTGTTCAACAGCTGGGTCCTGCCAGGAGGCGGAACCCGGAGGGCAGAGAAGCTGACAGCCTCAGGGCACTCACCGGACCCTGGGGCTGAGGTAAGTACACCGGGGGGATCCGATCCATGGTGGGGACACTTACACGCCGTGGTCATGTTTGATCACGGCCGGTAAGGGGTTAAACAACCGGGATCTGAGTTTTTCTGATCCCGGTAGTTAGTGCCGGGTCTGGGCTGTGATATCACAGCCCGACACCGGCACTATACTGACCCGATGTCCCTAAATCTTCTTCTGACGCGCCGCCGTAGAAAGTCGTTGCGTCAGAATAAGTACCCTTAATGAGCGCCGTAGAATCCCGATAGGGCGGTCATTAAGGGGTTAAATTTATGACTGACTAGAGGAGAAAATGTTAATTACGTATACAACTGTCAGAAAGGTTAGTTGGAGTCAGCACTATGAGAGGCAAAGAAATATCATAGCTGTCCATAACTTGGGTATAATTCATGGGTCCCCAGTTACAGGAGACAATTATAGGATCTAGATAGACCCATGGCCCGAGTATCAAACGCCTAGCTGCAGGGGAACCCAGCCAATGGAAGAACACCCCTAATGTTAGGCCTAGACACCCCAAGTTTGGTATGGGGTGAAAGCTATCAAAGCACCCTTGTGATCAGGAGCAATCGGGTCAGAGAGTTCCATCTTTAACTAGGGGTCGTCTGTAAGTCGGATGTCCTTAAGTTGGGGAACGCCTTTAGTGAGCTTTTAAATTATTAAATGTTTAATGTATGAGTACGTAGCTTCTATTTTCCACAAAAGCTTCTTTTTTCTCATCTGTAATTTATTTTTGTTCATTGAGACCACAAACGGTTCAGTTAGGTTCATGTCTGAAACTAGTCCGAGACAAGGTCGCTGCAAATGTCCTGGAAATAGGTATATAAATCCCCTCTAACCCTTTAAAACAGAGAATTTTAATTTAGGTTTTGTAAACTTTTCACATTTTTTCTACTTTTACCGTGCCTGTCCCCCCTAAGCTCTGGGATGAATGACATCAGTAGCTAGCCACCATTTTAAAAGATGCGTCCTAAGGAAAATAAAATTAAAAATTCACACACAAACTACAAACCAACAAAAAGATTTGCTCATCTCCACCAATACTCAATTAAAGTAAATATTTTTTGTTGGTTTTAAAACCTAAATCATAAGCGAACATTAAAATGGACCAATACTCATCATTAGGTAAAACAGTTGTATCCTGCTATTGAGGGACCTGCTCTGGTTTCAAGTCACTTTGAGAGGCCTAAATAAAAGAAAAAACCCACAAATTACCCCATAATAGAAACTACACCCCTCAACGGGTGTAAAATAACTTTTATGAAGTTTGTTAACCCTTTAATTGTTTTACAGGGGTTAAAACAAAACCGGATACAATTTTGTAAAGTAAATTTTTTTGGGCTAAATTATGTGTTTTCAAAAAATGTACAAATTCTCAGTGGATAAAATACCAAAACGCTCCATAAAATTTGATACCCAATCCCTCCCGCGTATAACAATACACACGCCAGGGCATCGAAGGGAAGCTGCGCCATTCAGAGCAGATTATGCATTGTCACTTTTTATTGGCTATACAATCTATTTTTTTTGGCAATTTGGACATATAAGGGCTTATTTTTTGCGACATGAGATGCACTTTAGAAATACTTCATTTTAGTGGGTCATTAGCTTATTGATGAGATTGTATTAACTCTTGAATGTATGGGTGAAAAGAAAATTGTCAATTTTGGTTTCATTCCTTTTTGTATTTTTTGGGGGTCGTACACTGTACACTAAAAATATTATATTATCTTTATTCTACAGATCACTATGATTACGGTGATACCTCATTTATATAGTTTTTCATTTATTTTTACAATATTACTGGAAAAAAACTAATATAGAGGAAATCTCATTTGTTTTTGCATCGCCATCTTTTCGGAGACGCAACTTTAATATTTTTTGGTTGACAGAGCTAGTTTAGGGCTTATTTTTTACGTGTTGAGTTGTCCTTTCAATTGGTACCATTTTGACGCACATAACTTTTTTGATCACTTTTTAGAACATTTTTGTGAAGAGATTTTATGAAAAAATGTAAAATTTTGGGCAAATTTTTCGTGTTTTGTTTTTACGGCGTTCACCGAGCGGGCCCAATAATGTTTCTGAGTTATTGTACGGTTTGTTACAGACACGGCGATACCAAATATGCAATACCAAGTCAGCGCAACCGTGGCATGTTAGGGGTTAACACCTAGAGGCAGGTGTCGGCTATAATATATGACGTAATACTACTGCATTTTGCGGGAACGCACTTCCCGCGATGCAGTACTATTACGTCAAATGTTGGGAAGGGGTTAACTGTTTTATGGGGGTTAAAACAAAATTGTGTGCAATTTTGACATCTTTAATTTTTTTGGTTAAATGGATGTATTCTTCAAAAAAATGTACACACTCAGTGGATAAAATACGCTCCACAAATTTTGATACCCAATTTCTCCCCAGTAAAATAATACCCAATATGTGGTGGCAACATGCTGTATGGGCACACGCTATGGCATTAATTGAAAGCCACACCATTCAGAAAAGATTTTCATTGTCCCTTTTAAAAGTTATACACTTTTTATTTTTTGGTATTTTCTCCATGTACCTTCACCCGATGTGCACCGGTAAAGGGTTAAAGGGGTTTTCCCACTAAGGCAATTAGGCCCTATCCATGGGATAGGGTCTACCTTGCTGATCATTGAGGGTCTCAGTGTGTAAGTTTATATGTTTTATTGACTTGTGTATAAGCTGAGGTGAGGTTTTTCATCACATTTTTTGTGCTGAAAAACTTGGCTTATACATGAGAGTATACGGTATATTGTATCTGCCTTCACATCATGTTTCACAACTCGTTTGCGATGTAAATGGAATGTACAAGCAACGTCAACAAAACTTTTCTAACATTGTGATTATGTAAACGCAATATCAACAGAATATTAGCGGAATTTGGCTTCACATAGCATCTAGATAAACATAGAAAAAAAAAATCACAGGTGACTAGTGTTCATAGTAGCTTATCTGTCATTCCCTGCCACTGATTGGACAGTATGAGAGAAGATTAGTGTAACATAGCCTTCAGCCCCTCCTCTCTGACCAAACACAAATTACAATGGTAAGATACTTGGAATGATATCTCCTCAACAGTGGGGGCTAGAAAGAATCTGTGTTGCTGCCCCTAGAGAAAGGTGTGCTAATTTGTAATTTGTAGTGGTAAAAGGTCCTCTTTAAAATCACAGTTGGGAATTGAGATCTATATTTAAAAATCACATTTTCTACAGTAACTTGGATGGTGGATATTTTCTATTCCGTTTCAGCTAGAAACACAATCCTGATATAATATTAAAGTGTACTTATTAAAGATTTCCATCTGGAATCAATCTGTAAAGTTGGAAAAGCTGAGTTTTACTTGGGTCTGCTTTAGTTCAAGATGAAAGAACTCTTTTTCCTGTTGCAAGCTGCATTTAGAAAGCAGTGTGTCGCCAATTTTTGTCTTTGACTCATTAAAATGGTCTGGAGCGGACTCAATGAGTCCTATGGAGAGTTTTGTAGAGATACCCTGTGTAGAAATGAAGTGTTTATTAATTGTGAAATATGTTGTTAGCAGTGGAGGCAATAATGGTGTTTTCGATAGTTTTCTAGTACACCGATCACATATTTCATTATTCTTTTTCAAATTTTCACATAAACATACAAACAAAAAGAAAAACATACTCCTTACCCCACCCATCCCAGCCAAGGCTACAGGTCAGTTCTGGTAAAACCAGCATGCATGCCACATACAATGAAGTCGTCAAGCAGGGCTACGAAAGTCTTTTACAGAAATTCAATAAACATTGCAATTTACAGGAAAGTAAACATTAACCACATATTAGGTTAGTACAATACCCTGTCTACTGACCCATATTGGCTTGCAGTAACCTTTCAACAGCTCAGCTGAGACCGTCCCTGCAGTAACCAACCATGGGCCCCAGAGGTTTTTCAAATTTACATCCTGTCTTCATTTTCTTATATATAGCCCTTTCATTGACTAGCATCACCTCCACCATTTGAAGAAACTTTTGTGGGGGAGGTCGGTTGAATCCACCTTGCTGCAATTTATTTCCGAGCCATATATAGCAACCTTCCTACCCACATGATCCAGGGCAATTTCCTCATTATATCCTAGTACACATGTAATTACATTTCTAGGGACTGACACTGACTATGCTCTATCTATCTAGCCTAGTACGGCTGCCCAAAGAGTTTGTATAGCAGGGCAGGCCCATAGCACATGTGCCATATCCGCCGTATCTTCAGAGCACTTTGGGCATGTTGCATTAGGGTGCACCCCAATATCATACAAAAACTTTGGTGTTCTATACACCCTATGGACTATATATAATTGTGATAGTGTTTTCTTCCTCCGGTTAAGCCATTAGGGTCAATCATAGGACCAGCATCTCTTTTCCACTTAGTACGAGCAGGACTATGAAAGCCATCTAAGAATTTGCACAATAGAAGCTGATATAATAGTGAGATGAGTCCCAAGGAGTGACCCTCCTTGGCTATATACTGAAATAGGAGATCCCCTTAATACAAGGGTCCCCAAAACTACGGCCCTCGGGCCACATGCGGCCCACTGAACGTTTCTATGCGGCCCCCGTCGCATTGGACCACGGACTTCGGCAGTCGGGCAGGGGCCTCCGTCCGTCCGGACAGGGTGCTACTGCCAGTCACATAAAATAACTAATTCACATAAAATAACTAATGGGGGGGGGGGGGCACATAAAATAACTAATGGTGGAGGGGCAGCATAGAAAATAATTAATGGTGGAGGGGATGCATAGGAAATAATTAATTTTAAGGGACAGTCTAGTAATTAATAGGGGGGGCAGCATATTTAATAATAATTGACCCGATTACCCGATTAATTAATTCATTGGGCCAATATATAAAATAGCTCACAAGGGGGTGCAGCATATTAAATAATTAATGGGGGGGGGGCAGTGTATTATAGATGCGGTCACATATACCGCTTTTTATCCGGCACTCCAACGGTCTGAGAGAGACAATGAACGGCCCCCTATGTAAAAAGTTTGGGAACCCCTGCCTTAATACATCAGAGGCCCCAATTTTGTTTGTACTTCAAAGGCATGCTTCAGTTGGAGATACCAAAAAGAGTAATGACTATGAGCTGGGATAGTTTCCTGTAGTTTCTGGAATGTCTTTATAAGGGAATTGTCTACTAGTTGTGAGAGCTTAGTAAGTCCCATTCCTTCCCAAAAGGATTCTAGAGATTTAAATTTGGCCAACCATGGATTGTCCCACAAAGGTGTGTATTCGGTGTGTCCAGCCAGCCCTCTAATTGCCCCGCAATTTGTGAACCAAAGTCAAAGTTTTACATTTCCTGGCTTCAAATGCCTGCAACAGGTTCTTAGTGTGCAGGTAGTGTTTAATCATCCAGGAAGTCATATTGGCTGTCTCAGTTACTCCGAATTCTATTTTTAATTTTTAAACTGAGCTAAATATATAACTAGGCCAACAGTACACCTTTATGTCATATAGCAGTGGTGGCAAACCTATGGCACGGGGGCCAGAGGCGGCACTCGGAGCCCTCTCTGTGGGCACCCAGGCCATCACCCCAGCATGATGTTCACCAGACAGGACTCAAAGAATCTTCCTACAGAATCTTTCTACAATGATAGGCGAATTTGCCCTCCTCCTTTCAAGTGTGTTGGTGTCTTTAGGAGGCTGAACGGTTGAAAGTTGTCAAAGAACAAGGAGAAATAAATTACTGCTTAAATTGCTGTGCTGGCACTTTGCAATAAATAAGTGGCTTTTGGTTGAAGTTTGGGCACCCAGGCTCTAAAAGGTTCTCCATCACGGTCATATAGTATAGCTAAGATATACTACTAATATCCAACTGATATCAAACTATTGCTAGAGTACAGAGGCAATGTTGCTAGAAGTGAAAACCAGAGGAGATCAAGACTGGTATAGGAAAAAATATTATAATGTCTATTTCAAACCATTTCTTTACATTATACAGATTTGGAACCTTTTATAATTTAATGAATTAATACAAATTAGTAAAATAATAAAGTATGCTGGTTGCTGATTACTTTTCTATACATCATTAAATGAATTCACGATTGTTGTTCATTTATCTCATTTTTAACACAACAGAATACACAACCCAACTCAACTTGATGTAAATTAGATTTAATTCTTATCAGCAATTTTCCCCATACGTATTCAGCCCGGTAAGTAATAACTAAATTTATTCCTCTAGATTTTATGGCTGTGAACTGTTAACCCCTTAATGATCACCCTGCGGTCATTGATAGTACTTCTTCCGATGCAATGCTTTTTACAGCACAGCATCAGAATAAGATTGCAGGACCTAGCATTCTGCTGCTGCCAACAATGGGCTGTTATCACAGCCCTGCCCCGCAGGGCTGGATTATAGGTGGGCTCACACCCCTTTGCCCTTAAAAGCAGGCCTGGCAGAACAGTGACATCACACATTGCACCGCCAGTGGGTGCAGTAGCTTTTACAGGCGGGCTCGGCGGGCGAAAGCCCAGGAGACGGGGATACTTGCCGATACCGAGCGACGGGAAACGCGGTACGGGGGGGGCAGAGGCGAGAGAGAGGGACGGTAGTTTAGACTGCATGTGCCGTCAAGCACGTCGTAAACAAGGCCGAGAGAAGGGAGGGGGGGGTTAGCGATGCTGACATATCGAGGGGGGGGAAAGTCCTTTCTGTTAGTCAAGGTTTGTCCCATTAAACTTAGGTTCCAGGTATCGGCGTCCCCTAACTAGGACACTCGACTAACAGACAACCCCTGGCTAGACAGACCCCCTCCGCCCTGTGTATCTCAGAGAAGCTCTCTGAATGCTTTACATAGTCCCAGACTGCCATGATCAGCTGTACTGTATTTCTGACTATTAAGACACACTTTTTCAGAGTGGAGAAGTGCTCTCCCTGCCCCCAGGTCTGCTTCGTGCTCTTCAGCTCGTAACCCCTTTGTTGCTGGTATGGAGGCTTCGGTCTTGTGAAGGTGACCTCCCCACATACAAGCAAGCTCCTGTGACCATGGCTCACAATAGAGATGATCACGATCCTGCTCCATCTCGGCGTCCCCCAGGCTCCCTGCAATGGATTGTAAGCTCTTGTGGCCATTGTAACAGGACTGTCACCTCCTGTGTCCCTCCCCATAGATTGTAAGCTCTTTTCCATTGTACAAGGACTGTCACCTCCTGTGCCCTCCCCATAGATTGTAGCTCTTGTACCATTGTACAAGGCCTGTCCCCTCCTGTGTCCCCATCCCATGGATTGATATCTCTGTGGCACATTGTACAAGGAGTTTCACCGCATCCTGTGACCCTCCACCATAGATTGTAAGCTCTTGGTGGCCATTGTACAAGGACTATCACCTCCTGTGTCCCCTCCCCATAGATTGTAAGCTCTGTGGCCATTGTAAAGTCTGGTGTCCTCATCTCTCTACCTCAATAGATTGTAGCTCCTGTACCATTGTACAAGCACTGTCACTCTCACTGTGATTCCTCTCTTCATAGATGTGAAGCTCTTGTGACCATGTAAAGCGCGTCACCTGCCCGTTGGTCCCCCCTCCTCATTGAATTGTAAGCTCTTGTGACCATTGGTCCATATACATATACTCTAATACGATGCATTGCTGGATACTCGTGAGACACCCATGAACTACAGCCAGGCATCGATTCCTTCTAAAGATATGACCAGCTGGTGTCGGAGAGTATGAGGGGAGAGTTGAGTCCGCATCGCTGTCCCTAGCCCCTCCTCCAAAAGCAGTAACAATGGCATGCAGCTGATCACGCGCCCCATTACTTTACTGGTACTTATTAAATGTTGCGCTCTGTACTACAGCAGTCCCGGTTTACGAAATAAGATAAGGTTTCTGAAGGTTTGCTCTACAGTTTGAGATGTTGAAGTGAAGACCGGTATATCCTTTATTTCTTACGCAAGACCCAGAGCAAAATTTTTTTGTCTCTTGGCAATGGTTTGTATAAACGTGTGGCTTGTCAATATAGAACCAGAGATTAACTATAATCATTAATAACAACAGCACCATGAGTAACTGCTTACATAAAGTTTATTGTGGAGCACTAGGACCAAAGTACAGTAGATACGCCCCCAAAAATCCGAGGGTCCGTTAGATGTAACTAGGGTCGTAGGAAGCGGTCAGCTGATTTAAGTAGGGGGGACGTGACGCGTTATTTCGGGGGAAAAAATTATTTTTGCAGTAAGTTTTTCCTCCTGCTAACAAAGCAAATAGGAGTACGTAATATCTGGCTCCGTGCGTTGTATGACAGGCGGTCCTCTACTTAAGACTACCCGACGTTGACAGACAGCATAGTTACAGGACAGGACCCCTATGACTCGCTCTGGTGAAGCTTTCTGAATGCAGTATACTATAGTACTCATCGGGTCGCAAGCGGGCGTCTCACGAACATTGGGGAGAAGGGAGCAGGTTATAGAGTTGGCACGCGAGGGACGTGGAGTAAGCCCGCTCGTGCTATCACCAGATGGGCGGCTACTGCCACGGCCAAGTAGCCGACATACAAATTACATATTCGAGTAATAAAAGGCATTTACAAAAAAAGTGACGGGGGGACGGAGCGATTAGCCCGTAAAGGGCTAGGCCCACACGTCCCATTAGATTCACCTACATACCACCGATCGACCTATAGTTAGATTAAGTATTCATGTAAGGTGGTAGCTTTCCACTTTAAATAGTGTGGGGCGTAGTGTGGGGACACATAGCTACATGGGGGTGCAGGTGTGGGTGGACATTACCTACTGGGGGGCTGGGGGGGTGGGTCGCACATTAGCATTAATGGGGGGGCTAGTGGGGGGCCATTAGCTACTCTGGGGGGTCGCGTAGTGGGTGGGCACACTCTAGCATGCAGCTGGGGGGGCCTGTGTGGGGGACTATACCACTGGGGATGCTGGGTGGGCGGCCCCATTACCTAACTGGGGGGGCGTGTGTGTGGGGGCATCATTAGCTACTTCTCGGAGAGTGGCTTCTTGGTGTCCCCCTGCTTCTGGAGGGCTGATGTGGGGGCACATTAGCTACGGACGGGGCTGTGGGGAGGACAACAGTCTACTGGAGGGGCTGTGTGGGGCACATTAGCTTACTGATGCTGGGCTTGGATGGTGTGGGGGCACATTAGCTACTGGGGGGCTGTGTGGGCACATTAGATACTGGTGGGGCTGTGTGGGTGCACAATGAGCATACTGGGGGGGTAGGCTCTGGTGTGGGGGCAATCTAGCTACTGGTGGTGCTGGGTGTGGGGGCACATTAGATACGCTCAGGGATGGAGGGGTGCGGTGTGGGGCGCACATAGATACGGGGGCTATGTGTGGGGGGCTGCTTTGGCTGTGGGGCCACAATTAGCTACAGGGGGGGGGCTTGTGTGGGGCTAAACCGACGGAGGGGCTGATGTGGGCGCACACCTAGCTCAACTAGGGGGGGCTCTGTGTGGGGGCTACGTTAAGCTACACGTGAGAGTCTGTGGGGGGGCACATGAGCTAATGAGAGGCTGTCGTGTGGGGGCACATTAGCTAGCTGGAGGGTCTTGTGTGGGGCAAGCTACTGAGGCGCTCGTCGATGGGGGCACCAGGCTGACTGGGGGGGGGATGTGGTTGGCAGGCACATTTCTACATGTGGGGGGCTGGGTGGTGGGCCAAACATTCAGCTACTGGGTTGGTGGGGCACTTTCGGGGGCTGTGGGGGGGCACATTACCTCTGGGAGGGTGTGGGGGGACATTCTAGGCTGGGAGCGCCTGGGGCCAGCTACTAGAGGGGGCTTGTGGTGGCCATAGCCTACTGGAGGGCTGTGTGGTGACACTCAAGCTACTGGAGGGCTTGTGGGGCACATTAGCTGATGGAGGGGCTGTTTGGGGCACTTACCTACACGGGGGCTAGTCGTGGGGGACATTAGCTACGAGGCGGCGCGAGATTGGTCCGTAGGTGTGGGACACTTAAGGCTTATCTCGGGGATGCGGGCACATGTACTGCGTGGGGGGCCCACATAGTACGGGGTCCAATTACCTTTGGGGGCTGTCGTAGGGGGCACATACGCTACTGGGGGGGCTGCTGTGGTGGGTCACATCTAGTACATGGGGGGCTGTGTGGTTCAACATGAGCTACTTGGTGCACAATAACCCTACTGGCGTGGGCTTTGGTGGGCAACTTAACCTACGGGGGGGGCTCGTGTGGGGTACCTTTTTACTGGGGGGCTGTGTGGGGGCACATTACTTACTGTGGATGGCTGGTGGGGCAACATTACTATACTAAGTAAGGATCTGTGGAGGAGGACATAAAATCTACAGTTGGGTCTCGAGCATACAATTCACTTAAGAACAAACGCATCCGGATCCCTATCAGTTGTCAGGTCACCCGGGGACTGCCATAGCTCAGAAAATAGGTGTATAGTTGACTCGTAATCGAAGCTTTATGATAATCCCTCATTAACCCTATCCCTGTACAATACGCAAAAAAAAAAAATGAACTAACTCATTTTTCAACTGGGGCAAAAAAGAAGGTATATTTCAACTACAGACAAATTCAACTTAATGTACAAACCTATGACCTCCTTGTTGTTACCCAGGCCTGCCTATATATAGATTATATATAATATAGAATATAATTATATACTGGAAATATATAAAATAATATGCTTCAGGGGGCTAATAGATTTCTGCAATCATTTACTACTGCAATAAAAAATTTGGGGGGATGGACCCACACCATTCCATAATTCCACCGGTCCCTGCATCCTGACACTAATACCTACCTGGATAGGAAACTGCAATTACACTACTTAGACACGGGGTCAAAATGGGACCCCCATCACCCCACGCAAGATGGCAATCGTGGCAATACACAAATAAGGGTGTCAAATGGCGCCCAGTCTTCGAAGGACGCCAGGGTGACGCCTAACGAATGTGCCTGTAGACCTACAGCTAAGTCAGCAACACTCCGTAATAATGCACTGCACTACTAAGTAGTGCAGTGTCATTATACAAGATTTTAAGAAGGGGTGGAATCATGTAATCAATATAGAAAAAAAAGCAGACAGATAGATTAGTGCTCAGTTTTAAATCTACTATATAGACGGTTATTAAAAGTTTATCACTAGGACAAATTGTGCATTAAAACCTTTTAAAAGCAACACCCCCTACAAACTAAACTGACCAAATGACAAAAATGGCCTGGTCATTAGGTGGAGAACGGGCAGAGATAAGTATTAAACAGAAGTTTACATGCGTTGTACTATTTGTCACTTGGTAACAACATAATGGAATAATAAGTTTTAATACTGATTTATGAACAAATTAGAAAGCCAACAATAGATCAGGCTCACAGAATCACTACCTCACCCGGAGGTGGGAGATTTGCAGACGATCTTCTAGGTTGTGGTGTCTCACGTAATGTCCCTAGACCAGCTGTAACTGTAAAATAATTAATAGGATTTGCCCTATAAAATCATCTGAATCATTAAAAGAACGATCTACACCTAATAACCTTAGTATATGTCGTTATTGAATTCCTGGAGATGTTTATATGTCAGTGAGAGATTTAATTGCTGAATGAAAAAAAACAGCGCAAAAAAAAGAACCATTTAGGCTGTGATCGTGGAATAAGTTCACTTAGCCTGTCAGGACTGGCTAAGGATCATGCTTCATTCGATAGGACTACAAGGTCAAGACTGTCCGTCCTGGGATAACACAAGATGACTGCAGCAGAGTAGCGCCCTGCAAAAGGAAAGACATTGTCCTTTGTTTTTGGTCTCAAGATACCGGTGCGTCCATGGCATGTGGCAAAACTGACAGCCAGAATTCAAATGTGCCAGGAGAAGTTCTTACTAATGCTATATCGTTGTTTCTTCTTAGGCACTATGACCAAAAGCAAAGTTACATAGACTCCCTCAAACCCAGACGGACAGCACATTTCTATTAAGCCACTCATACACAAGTGGTCCTCAACTTTATGTTCTATTTTAAAAAAATAAAAAATTGATCTCTCGTAAGCTTGAAACCATGACTTTACACTACCAATTCATATAACCGTATATATCTGTATAGCTGAGGTGTTTCAGCACATTGAATGTTTTAATTGTGCTACTTTACTACTGGGGCTAGCGGGGGTGGGTCTTTATCTACTGGTTGGCAGCTGTATAATGACTACTCGGGCAGCTGGGTGGCCTGTATACTCACTGGAGGCAAGCTTGTATGGCTGGGGGGCAAGCTGATGCTACTGGGGGGCAGGCTGCGGGGGCGTATACTACTGAGGGGCAGTCGGGTCGGCTGTTTTACTACTATGGGTGCAGGCTGGGGATGCGATATATACTGGGGGTCAGGCTGGGGTGTGACTAGCTTGGGAGTGATAATCTGTGGGACTGTATACTCGGGGGCAGCGCTGTATACTACTGGTGGGGGCAGCTGTATACTACTGGGAGGCATGGCGTATCGCTGGGGCAATGCTGTAATACTTCTGAGGGCAGGCTGGAATAACTACTGGGGGAAGGCTGTATACTACTCGGGGAAGGCTGTATACTACTCGGGGAAGGCTGTATACTACTCGGGGAAGGCTGTATACTACTCGGGGAAGGCTGTATACTACTCGGGGAAGGCTGTATACTACTCGGGGTACGCTGGGGTGGCTGTATACTACTGGGGGCACGCTGTATACTACTGGGGGCACGCTGTATACTACTGGAGGCAGGCTGTATAATACTGAGGGCAGGCTGTATGCTACTGGGGACAGGCGGGGGTGGCTGTATACTACTGGGGCAGGCTGGGGTGGATGTATACTACTGGGGGCATGCTGGGGTGGCTGTATACTACTGGTGGCATGCTGGGGTGGCTGTATACTACTGGGGGCAGGCTGGGGTGGCTGTATACTACTGGGGGCAGGCTGGGGTGGCTGTATACTACTGGGGGCATGCTGGGGTGGCTGTATACTACTGGGGGCATGCTGGGGTGGCTGTATACTACTGGGGGCACGCTGTATACTACTGGGGGCACGCTGTATACTACTGGAGGCAGGCTGGGGTGGCTGTATACTACTGGGGGAAGGCTGTATACTGCTCGGGGAAGGCTGGAGTGGCTGTATACTACTGGGGGCACGCTGGGGTGGCTGTATACTGCAGGGGGCAGGCTGTATATTATAGGGGGCTGGCTGGCTATATACTGGGGGGGTCTGTGACCAATGCATTTCCCACCCACGGCTTATACTCGAGTCAATAGGTTTTCCCAGTTTTTGGTCGTAAAATTAGGGGTATCGGCTTATACTCAAGTCGGCTTATACTCGAGTATATACAATAAGTTAACAAAGAGAAGCGTACAGTTGCCACATGTGTACCACTGAGCCATACACACTTTATTATGGACACATTAGACTAGAAAAAGGAAAAATCTAACATTAATATTGTAGAACACCCATATTATTCAGGTAACACACACAGTATTGTTTTTAGTGCTTTACTGTAAGACGATGACTTACATATGTTAGAAGAGCGCAGTTTTTTCACAGACTCAGAATATAAACTAGAAAGGCCGCACATGCAAGAAGCCACAGACAGCACACCTTGGTGAAGCAATGAAAAAAGGAAAAGACAGACCAGAACAGTACAAGGAACATGAAAAAAAATAAACTTCAAAAGATAAATGTCATCTTCATACAAACATAATGAAAGAACAGAAAACAAAGACGAAATTAAAATAAGTAGTGTGAAGAATTATGGGAAAGCTGCTCCTTCTTGCACTTTTTGGAAAAACTCACTTTAGGTAGAATAAGGTTTATGTTTTTTATATAAACATTTAAAACAGCTGCCTAAATACAAACGTTTAAAATGTATGGAATTCTCTTTATTGATTCTTTATTAAAACATTTGGACTAGTCTCTGGAAAAATACATATATTTCAGGAATTGGCCAGTAGAGTGGACAAGTGTAATGGTCTTAAGTCAGAATGTTCTGTATTGAACTTGTTTATGTACTTTGAGCCTGAGAAAGTTTGTCCGGACACAGTTTAAATAGTGCCACATAACTGGATGGAGACAAATCATCAGTCTGCCAATTTTTTAAACAGCTAACCTTTCTACATCCTTAGTATTGTTTGGATGCGTCCTCAGAAGTGCATAAATAACAAAGAGATGCGATTACACCGGCAGAATCCCCCCCCCCATGACAGTACATGACATTAAAGTTGCTGTAATATGACGTATGTTTTGTGTCTGATCTCAAATTCAGCATTCATAAAAATACTAAAATATTAAGCCTTAAACATACAGCATACGTAATGGGGCCTCTATAAACCATTCTCCTTGGCAACTACTGTATATACTCGAGCATAAGCCGAGACCCCTAATTTTAACTCGTTTACGACCACCCGCTGACGCCTAAAGTTAAAATTAAAATCTTTAGACGTCGCTTCAGTTTTCTGCTGCTCCCCTGCGCTATTCGCAGGAGCAGGACCAGAATCAGAGGCACCCAGAGACCCTAGGGAGAAGGGAGATGCGGTTCGTTACCGCTTCTCCCTTCTCCACTCCTCAGGCATCATGCTGAATGTATAGAGGAGCTGAGCCGCTGCAGGCGCCAGCTCCATAGACTCGGTGTTCGCGTGACCACCGGGTCTAAAGGGGTTAATCAGAGCTACTGGGTCTAATTAGACTCAATACAGCTGTGAGACGAGTCCCCAGTGACAGGTGGTCATTTACCCTGTAACTGAGGCACTTACAGTTACAGGGGAAAACTTGTAAAAGCAAAAGAAATAAATAAAATGGAGTAAAATTAAAAAAAAAGGTGAAAATGTCCCCCAGGGGTCTTTTATAGTCATTAGATTTAGACCAGCATGGTGGGGGTTAAAATGCTCACCACATCCCCAGATAAATTCTTTGAGGTGTCTAGTTTCCAAAATGGTGTATTTTTTCAGTTGTTTCTATTGCACTGGTACCTCACGGGCTCTGCGAACAGGACATGGCACTCCAACTCCAAAACGTGTGAAAACTGAACTCTAAAAGCAAAATTTTGTTCTTTTCGTTCTCAGCTCTGCCCAGCTTGTGAATTATTGGCAAATTTGTGGTATTGTCGTACTAGGGACAACCCGCAGAGTGATTTTTGGGGTGTTTGTCTAAAGAGACATGAATTGGGCACAATATATTGGGCACTAAAATGCAATTTTTGAGATAAAAATGCAATTTTTGCTATGCACCATTTACTTTGCATTAGATTTTCACCAGGATGTTGGGGGTTAAAATGTTCACCACAAGCCCAGATAAATTCTAATAGGTGTGTAGTTTCCTAAATGGTGACATCTTTGGGGGTTGTACTGTTACTTCAGGGGCTCTTTAAGAACACTGTGGCACCACAAAACATTTGTAGCCAAATTGGCCGCCAAAAATCCAAAAGCACTAATTCTGGACATCGCTGTGCGACGAAACAGCAGTTGACATCCACATGTCTTTTATTGCCGTACTCGGAAGAAGCAGGGCAATAATTTTGGGATGTATATTTACCTCAAATTCCTTCTGAATGTGTCCATCTAAAATTTTTCAATCCATATTTGTTTGCTTCCAGAGAAAGTATTAAAAGGTTAACAGAGTTCTCAAATGCTGATTTGAATAGTTTGATGTTAGATTCAGAAGGAAACTGAAAACCCGAATAGGAGAGCATCTTAGAAATATTAAAAAAAGGAAAATTGATCATTCTTAACCGCAACACTTCTGCGAAAATTCGATGATAAAAAACCCTAAAGGTATTTCATTCATGGCCATAGAACACATATCTCCCCATTGGAGAGGAGAGGCAAAGAAAAAAAGATTACCAACAGAATCCTTCTGGTTTCCAGTTAAAAACACTATTACACATGGCTTAAATGCCGATTTGGAAATAAGTGTTTTCTTTAATTATTCATTAACATAATTATGGTCTCTCAGACATTATATGCTTTTTATATAGTCTTTTATCATGTTTTTTATTTGGATTTTTGTATACTAATTAATAAGGTATTCTTGCACCGCACTTGCAATGTTATCTATTTATTATATATAGCATACAGCAATATATGTTCCACCAGTTCCCTAAATTTAGCGCGTTGTAGATAGGTGACTATAAAAAATCACAACATATGCACGGGGGCCAGCCCCGGAAGAAGCCGCTATTTGGACCTCGAGTCGGAATAGACAACGCCGAACGTGCATCTATATATCACTTTAAGTGCCTGTGTTTTAACGATTTTTTTTGTGGTGTATAACATTAAAATACCTTTTTCAAATAGAAGCTGTGCTGCACTATTGTCTCGTATCTCTTTCCACACTATGATTGCGGATCAAGGCGGAACCAAAAGTGCTGTGACTGAGCTCCCAGTCGAAGGTAGAAAGAATCTACACAGTCGCCCCGCTACACACTGTAAGTGGAACTAACGGGACTCTCGAAACGCCGCAGAGCAAAGTGTCATAAGACCTCGATGCCGTCCTTTCCACCTCATCTATTATCGGATCTAGGTACTGTTTACTTGGATGTGCTTTACAATCGATTTGACATTTATATCCGGAAGACGTGGATGCAGAGGGAAAAACCTTTAGACTATTTTGACCATAAGGAATATCGGACCCCCATTCCTTCCTCTTCTCCTCTCTTTGCAACCGTCATTTCTAGCAACTGGTTGACTTCTTTTTCCAATTTGTTAAGTTTTTAGCATATGTATGCTGCCTCTTTCCTACTATAGAATGCTAGAGGCAACAATTTAACACCATGGTTATCAAAATAAAACAAATGCCATGATCGTATTGTTCTCCTGTACAAACCACGATTTACTTGTTTCTTCATATTTACTCTACCATCTCACCAATGAAATTTAGTAATAACACAAAATCACTCTCGTCTCAGATTCATACCGTATTGTTGGGTAGTTTTTTAGCACAAACATCCAGGATGTTTCTCTATTCATAGAAAAATCTATATGATCCTCCTCCCTCCCCCCCCCCCTAATTGGTCTTTTTTACCTTTTCTATTCCGTTTCATGTAAGAAGCTCACATTCCTTGGTGTATTTCCCTAGCTGTTTTGATGCAGCAATATGTTTGTCGAATTAGTATTTTTAATGTCTGATAAATGTTTCTAATAACTGTTTTTGAGAGAATTTATTGTGCCCCTATGTTATGTCTTGTGACAATCACCGCGCACCTAGACACAGTGAATGTCCACCTTGTGGTTGCTGGAAAATGCAACCATTATAATTTGTCTGATCATTTCGGTGCTTGTAATAGGACTGGAGGAGAGATGAACCCTATAGGACACAGCCAGTTATAGCTTGGCTCACCCATTTTTTGTATTCTAAAATTTGCGTCTCTTTAAATCAGCGGTTCTCAACCTGGTGGGTCGGACCCCAGCGGGGGTCGAACGACCAAGTCACAGGTCCGCCTAAAGCCATCGGAAAAACCCATTTCCGAGGCTTTAGTGCTGAAAGCCGCACTAGATCGCAGGCGCTATTCAGCTGGAACGCAAGCCATTATGGACGTGCGTTCCAAACTGAATATATGCGCGCATATGCAGTGTCATCACTCGTCTGGCACTCCCCACACACACTGACAGTAACATTTCAATACACGGGTCCGCACTTGCTCGTCCGCCCTTGATGACTTCAGCAAGAGGCCGGACTACGTCACGCATTACACTTCTAAAGGTGGTATCCGAGAGAAGTTTGCTGCACGCTATTAAGGAGACAGAAACGAGCCAGAACAGCCTGGAATTCTAATAAGGTTCACAATGTACATTCACACACACATAGTATCACACGATAGGGGGATGTATAATAATGGCCACAATTTTTGGCCGCTACATACTCCCCCACATGTCATACATAAGCCCCCCCCCTCCCCCATGTGCGGCAACCACCAGCAACGTACACGGGGAAGAAAAGGACCTATCTTTCCCGTGTTACAGACATCGTGCATCACATGGATAGGGGTCACCACTTCTCTCCATAATGGGGAACGTATCGGTGGCTACGTTGTCCTGAATGTAGACGAATTCAACAACATATGGCCGCGGGCACCATGGAGAGAGAGGGTGCGCCCTCCATAGGAATGCACAGCGCCAACACGGGAAGACAGGACTTGTCCATCTTTTCCCTGCGGTACGTACGCTCTGTACGCAATTTACTGCCTATGGGGTATGTATGTCTGCAGGCTTGCAGCCGTACGTACGTACCCCTACGGTCGTGTGCATAGGCCTAAGTGTAGGTGCTTTGGGTGTAATCACTACACACGTACACAAAGCACAACTTTACCACAGGTGAACTTCACATTGTTCATAGAGACCACTATAAGATGTATTTCAACTGTCCCCAAGATGTTCCGCACATCTTTCCTCTCCAATTTAAGGTCAATGGGAGGCTGCGGCCGATACTTTTCAAATAGAGAGCTGTTGCTTATTTTTCCATTCTAAGTGTTTTTCCTAGCACGGAAAATTAAGCAACATGCTCTATATATCTGAGTCTTCTCCGGCCTCCGTTGACTTGAATAGGAGAGACGTGCATCAGAACTTATTTCTGCCGTACAAAGGATCTCTCTTCGGCTGATTCATGGGTCTCCCTTGAAGTTTAATCAACAAGGCGACAGGGCTTTTTAACTATGAGAACTGTCTGTGGAATATAGCCTGCCTCAGGCCGCTATCACAGCAGGGACAGCAGAGAGCTTCAAGAAAGGCCTAGATGCCTTTTACACCTAAATAACATTGATGGTTATGTTTATATTAATTTTTTCCCTTTCCCATGAGTCTCTTCTCATCCAATCCCTTCCCTGCCTGGTTTTGAAATTGATGGACATGTCTTTTGTCAAACATATAACCTAAGATACTATGAGATTGTGGATTCCACTGCAGAAATCACTACTTCCGTAGTGTGAAAGCGCCCTGAAAGATGCCTGCTGGTCGCAGACCTGGCAATGTTATCCTATGATGTAGTTCACACTGTTTTATATAGAAAACTTGCCACATTCTGGAAAAAAACAGATCCATTAGTTAAGCATGCTGAATATGGCCCCTGGTCATAGTACAAGCGTTGAATAGAAACCACAGAGGGCACATGTATCATAGTTTTTCGGCTGCCACCACCTTTTTCAAGTTCTGAAGTTGGCTACTTAATCATTGGCAATTATCTATATTGTTTTTTCCCCTTTGTAATGCTGTGATGAGTTCCTGTTTAATCTCACTTTTGCTATTTTGGTGTGAACTTTTTAGTCCCCAAACGTATTTTCCAAAAGTAAGTCTGGGTCTAAGGTGCTCTGGTTTGGCGACTTATTCTTCTATATTCTATAAGAATGGGACAATTCCATCAGCGCAAAAGATGCTCAAGTTTTAACAAACTCTGGTCTACGAGATACATACGGCAACTGCATATAAATCTTGAGGCCGCTAACTTTGGTGCGTCTGCTTGATTTGCACGCAAAAAGTGCACAAAAAGTCTCACAAAACAAAGAAAAGAAATCAAAAGGAGTGATACATGTTCCCCACAGTGAATAGTAATAATGGAAACTTTAATGAAACAATTCAGTCGATGCGACCACTTTTATTTTTTCCTCTTAGCAAACAAACCGTCTGCATGACAATGGATCGCGGAGACAAGAAGTAGTTAGAAAAGAAAATATCACTAGAATTTCTTGCAGTATGGTTTCTCACCCCTCAAAAGTACAGCAGAATTGAGAACCTCAATGTTGTTATTGTTGTGAAGTTCTATTCAGCTGAATCTATGAAGCCGAACACACTGAAAAACGCCATTTTGATAGTAGCATCCAAGCTTTGCTGCAAGAATATAATGAATTTTAGAAGCAAGCTGATGGACTCAAGAAATCTGATTTGACAACTGGGTGGCCATACCACAAACAAACATGTGGTCAGCTGTGAAGCGTCATATTGGTGGCACTCAGAATCGCCAGAGCTATGAAAGCCTCACACCATGTTTACTGTTGCCATCGTGCAAAAGACATATTCGAGTGATGATTGGAAATTAGATTAGTTCATAAATGAATGAATTTCCTTATCTAGACACTGTCCGCAGAAGAATAGAGGACATTGTCCTTGGCGATATTCTTGATCACGTGATCCTAAAAATTAAAATCTGCAACACACTACCCACTGTTCAGTATCCAGCGGATAGAATCCCAGTACGTGCAAACTGTGCACAGTTATTGGTATATGCAGGTATATTAATGATGGCGACTTTAGATAGTGTTCTTTTTTGCAAACCGCTTGAAACACAACACTGCACATGATGGTTTTACACAGTTGGTGCTTTCTAATGTAAGCGCTACACTCTCCTGGAGAAAGGTTTGCGCGGTGTTTGCACAGATGGGTGGGCCCCCCCCGCTATGTTAGATGTCGCCTCATGATTTCAACGCTTGGTTCAAAATGAATCGTCCAAAAGACATCGAGACACATCTGTATGATACATCTCCCAAATATTAGCAACTAGACACTTGCCGCCGATTTAAAGAAGTTATAACAAGCGTCAGCACAATGTGTCAATTGTTTGAAGATGTCCCAATGCGCCTAAACACGTCCGGATTGCTTATGGGCAACTGTGCAACGAGCTATTGTGCCGAACAATTCCTCTGTTGTTCCACCTTGAGTCAGATGGTTTTCAAGATGGAAAAGTTTTAAAATGCTCTTTTGAGCTTCTGATGACTGAAAACATTTTTTAAATCAGAAAGGAAGGAACCTCAATTCGAAGCACTTTTTATATAAACTAGCTGCTGAAAATACTTACTTGGTGACATCTTTGTCATCTTGATGACTTAAATTTATCCTCAAGGAACAATGCAACGTGTCCTCGATTTGTCTGAAAAAAATTAGATCATTCCAAATGAAACTTCTTGTGGAATAAATACATTGGATACAAATAAATTAACATGTTTTCCACAGGATGCTGCTCTCTTTGAGGACACGACATGGAACCAGACAAAAAATTAAGATGACACTTCCTGAAGAACATTTGCACATGCTTGCAGATGAAATTTCATCAGTACTTTTCCTACTTCTATCTACCTGACAACACCCACTTTGCACTGTGCAGAAGTCCATATCACAGTTCAAAGTTAAGATGTTCCCGGAAAGACGGCGGGCAAGAAGAGTTCATTGACCTAATTAACAAGAATAGCAGAAACAGATATTCTCTACTAGGACTTGCACCATGACAACATTTTGTGATAAAGTGTTTACAGTTTCATATCCTATTCTTCGGAGACTGTGGGCTGCGTTTCTCTTCCTTTTCCAACAACAGTATCTTTGTCGACATGGTTTTTCCACGCTTCGTGGTAATCAAATCCTAAATACCGATAAGACTTGCTGTGAAAATGATCTCCGCTGTGCCCTTGCAAGACTGACCCAAGAATTTCTGAATTGGTAGGCAAGAAGCAACCACAACCATCTCACTGAATTCGGCAGCATTCCGTTCAAAATATGCACGTTTTACTGTTTATTCACTGTTGTTATATTTAAAAACCCTGCTGTGCCATGGTGAAATGTTATTTATTGCAATAAGTATAAATATTTCTCACCATATAATTAAATATTGATTATCATCCATGTTTAAATTATGTTTGATTTGTAGCACTGACATACATCGTTCATATCAGGTGTATTTATCATTTCGAATCATAAAGGTATCAAAATTACGTTTTTTAAGTAGCCACCACAATTATTTTTGTGGTTTGGGGGGCACCGCAAACATGAGGAACTATATTGCGGGGTCACGGCATTAGAAAGGTTGAGGAAACCACTGCTTTAATGGTTTATAACTTTTGAACAATAGACCTGTTACTTAGCAAAAATATTCTGAGACTTGTTTTTATCTATATCCTCAGCATGTTGTCATCTTTTATTGGTAACTTTTGGCTGATAAGTTTTGTGTCATTTTAGCAAAAATAAAGAAAAATGTAGAATTTTTTTGAAAATTTTCCATTGTTCGAATTGCAAAATCCTTGCGTTTTCAGGCACATAGATTTATCACCTTAATAAATGCTGAATAACATTTCCCATATGTCTACTTTACATTTTTCATCATTTTTGAAATGTCCCTGATATTTCTTTTGATGTCAAGTGGCTTACAAATCGAATCTCAGTTTTCCCCATATGTCAGAAATTGACTATTTTAGGGTTAAATAAATTACGGTTGTGATGAAATTTTCAAATTTAAACATCAAAAACCCCCTATATAATCCACCCATTTTCAAAATCTGCACCCCCAACCTATTAGTAAACAGCTTTTTGGAGATGGTTAACCCCGTTATATCTTCATAGTGATTGAATCAAATGAAATGTAGAATGGGGCAATTTTATCGTTATACGTTTCATTTAGCCTTAAAATTTACACCTTCGAAAAGATAAAAAGAGAAGACCCACTTTACAGTCTGTATGCAATTTCTCTCCCGATCAAGACCCCCCCCCCCACTGTTGCAATTCCTTGTTTTAATGGGTGCACAACAAGGGCAGGATGGAAGGCTGGGACCTTCAGCTGCCAGGATTTTATTTCCTCATTGGCCCCTTTTGTGGGCAATAAGTTTCTAAGAGCTTTTCGTTTTGGGGCCTTGTGATGGCATTTTTTTTTTTTTTGGCGGGATGAGATGCTTTTTCCAATGTTTACCAGTTTGGGATGGGATCCCCTATTGTTGAAATTTGGGAAAAGTATCAATTCCTTGTCTTACCGGATTTTTAAAATTTTTTTCTTTGGTGTTCACCGTTTACCTAATAATCATGTTATCTTTTTCTATGGTCGATCACTGATTACGGTGATAACCAGGCGAATATTTTTTTTCTTACATTTTACTAAATTTGCCATATAAAACACTAATGTTGGGAAATCTATATTTTTTTGCATCACCGTCTTCCAAGTGGCAGAACATTTTTACTTTTTTTGCTATGAGCTGGTTTGATGGCTTTTTTTTTTTGCAGGATATGTTTATTACATTGTTTGTGGTATTCAATAGTTAAATCATCATTTTTTGTCGGATTTTTACAAGTTTTTTTTTTAGCGGTGTTCCTTCTGTGGGTTCAATATTATTTTAATTTTATTATAACCGTTGTTACGGACGCGGTGATACTAATGTATGTGGGGTTTGTGTTATGATTTATTTTTTTTATGTTTCTTCTCTCTTAATATGTTAAACTGGGATTAGGGGCATTTTGTATTGATTTATTATTTTTATTTTTTTTTATTATTGACAAAACATTTTTTTTTTACTTTTTTTTTTTACTATTTCTTCTCTATTGGCATGAACAAGCAACTGATTGTACCCTAGGGCTTCATAGCAAAGCAAACGATCGTCACCCTGTGAAGACTGTGGGCGTGGGGGGGGGGGGGTCTGTTGGGCGAAAGACTCTTCGGAATGCATGGTTAAATGCTTGTGGTTTTGCACTGACCGCCACATTTAACGGGTTGACATCCGCAATCGGGGGCCCAATCCAACTGCGTGAATTACACTCATGTATCACCGATGCGATTTTCGCCCTCGATCCAGAGCTGATCTGCGTCATCCACCCCGAGGAGCGACGAGATATATCCGTCGCAGAGTGGGAAGGGGCTAAGGCCCAATTGAATTGTGGTTGCCTTTAAGAGTATATCCACTCTCCATTTGCCTTAGCGTCTAAACGGCCTGTCGCCTTGCCGCATTTCTGCGTCCTGTACCGCCTGTGGTATGTTTGCATAAACCTTGAAGAGTCTCCGTGAGTGCCGCGGGCGGTCCTTTCTTTCTCTGCATCTACCCTGCGATAGCTGCCAAACTTCTATCACTGAGGCACCCCCGTTGCATCCCCCCCCCCCCCCTTCACGTTCCTGCAGTGGTGCCAGTCACAAGACCCACTTTTGTCTGTGGTCCAATCACGCGTGGAATTATAAGGTGCATGAGAGCAGTGCCAATGCCCCTTTTACTCTATTGTCACTTAAATTTTTTATCCTGCTCAAAATTAGGCAAAAGCATTTTAATATGTTTTCTAATAATTTTTTAATAATGTAGTTGAAATTGGTTGCTTTTAATTGTAATGAAAGATATAGGCTTATCATTACTGTTCTAACATTAATCACCAAATCTGTACACATCCTTATATATCCCTTATATAAAATGTATTCCTTGACACTTCGCAATTTGGTTTTTCTGAAAATAAAACATTTTGTTTATATTTACTTTGATTACTAGTACTCGGACGCCGCCGGGTCCGGGTGCATGGAGAGGGCTCGCGGGCCGAGCCCTCTCCATATCTGGTAAAATCTTCTGCTGCATATTGGCAGCAAAGGCTTACCGTTAACACCCGCATCGGTGCTAGCAACCGAGCACGGTGCTTTCACTGCGATCGCCGCCGGCAATGCTGCCGGAGGCTTCAGAAAGTCCACAATCTTCCGCGGATCATCGATCCCCCCGATGACGTCACGGGGAGCGGTGTCCGTTGCCATGACAGCTTCGGGTCTCACGGAGGGCCCGAAGAGTCTTGGTTTAACCACATTCAATACAATGTGCTATCACAAGGTGCAGTAGGCAAGTATATGTAAGAATCGATCAGACAACTAGGATAAAGTTACCCCCTAGGAGTCTGGAAAAATATAAAAGTAAAAAAAGTTAAAAAAAAAAATTAGAATAAAAAACCTAAAAATTCAATCACCCCCCTTTCCCTAGAACTGATAACTAATATTCCTAGAAAAGTAAAATCATAAACACATTAGGTATCTTATCGCCGCGTTCCGAAAATGTCTGATCTATCAAAATATAATACGGTTTTTCGCTGCGTTTAAAAACAACCCCGTAACGGAAAATAGCCGGGTCAAACTCAAAATGAAATTTTTTTTGGCATCTTGTAAAATATAAAAAATTGATAAAAAGTGATCAAAAGGTCGCACAGTCCCTAAAAATGATAGTCAATGAAACGCCATCAAAAGTCTCAATAAATGACAACCACCCACATCTCCGTATACACCAAAGTTTGGAAAAAGTTATTGCCGCTCAGAAATGACAAAAATTAAAAAAAATTTGTACAGGTGGTTTTAATTTTTTAAATTAATATGAAAACACTTATAAAAACTATACAACTTTGGTATCCCCCTTAATGTTTAGCAACCCACAGAAAAATGACTGTCATTGGGGCGCACAGTGAATGCTGTACAATCCAAGCCCACAAAAAACGTCGCAAAATGGGGTTTTTTTCACCATTTTCAACTGCCTTTGTAATTTTTTTCTTTTCCCCGCTTCCCAGTACGCACCACCGAATATTAAATACCATCACTACGAAGTGCAATTTGTTACGCAGAAAATAAGAGCCATAACCGAGCTCTTATGTGGAACAATAAAAAAGTTTATATTTTTGACATACTTGGTGGGAGTCTGAATGGAAGTGAAAAACTAAAAAGGCCAAGTCGTTAAGGGGGTTAAATACTGTAATCTGTCACACTATTACTATTGATCGTGATAAGTTCCCTATGGAATATTCACTATTACATGTCTTAAATGACACATGTGGCAAAAAGGATGGTATTGCCTGCAATCGGTTTACAATAAGGCGATACTACTATGTTCTTTTCAAAGCTTTTTAATGTAATATCTAAAGTAGTCTATCCTCTTTCCGCCAAAAAAATGTGTGAATTTTAAATTCATGCTTTTTTCATTTAAATACATCACAAATTGTCAAAGTCTAATATACCATCCCATATCCATATAAGGTCATCTATAATGTGCCAAACCACCCTATGGATGACCTGTATGGATTATTGTCAGAGAAACAATTGTTTTCTCCATTATATCTTGAATATATTTGCAAGGAGGGGACAATTTTGCCCTGCTGGAGCCCCCTCCACTTACAAGTAAGAATTTTTGAAAAAAATATTTTTTTTAGAAGAATCCATTGTCATTCAAATGAATTCTTTCAACTCCGGAGATTTAACTAAACTCCTCTAAATGTTTAGATCCGTATTTTAAAGATTGATCATGTGGAATAGGGGAATATAAAGCAACTACATTGCAAGATGTCCAATTGTAAGAATTCCTCCATGTATTTGTTCGACCTATCTGTAGTAGATTGCTTGTGTCTTTTAGGAGCTAAGGGGTTACAATTGTTAAAGGCTGAAGATAGTGATCCAGCCAGTCTAGATACAAGGATGTACAGATTGATAATAGTAGTAACAGTGATATAAGCCTATATCTTTCATTACAAACGTACAGCAACCAATTCCACTACAAATTTGCCAAATTTGGAAAAGGAAAAAATTTTAGATATATCTCACCCCATTTGATAGCATATCCTAAAAGGCACCCACAATGTGGGCCTGTATACTCTCTCCCCACCGATAATGATCAGACAATTATACCTGGTTCTTTCCCGGGCAACCACAAGTGTGGACATTCACGGTATCTAGTGTGTGGCTTTTTATCAACTTCCATTCAATTTTTCTTCTTGTGTAACCAATAAAACATATGATGTCACAACATATATCAATTGCAATACTATTTTGTGGTATATTTAATAACTTGCACCACGTGTCACAAGCAATAGGCAGGTGCACGATAAATTCTTTCAAAACACGTATTAGAAACATAAGACATAAAAATACTAATTTGACAAACAGGCAGGTTCTAGACAAAGTGGGCCCTGGACAAAACTAAAAGTGGGGACCCAATGCCCCAGAGTTGTGGCTTTGTAAGTCAGACTATTCCTAAAGGCAGAGAAATACATTTAAATGCAAATATTAAGCATAAAAACATTTATTAGTGTTCGATAACAGTAAGGTATGGGGACCTACTTTTTCAGCTAGAAATTTTAAGATGGTCACAACCTGCAAATATATCAATAAAACAGATTAAAAAAGTAAGGCGTCATAAATCCTATATAATTTTTGAAAGCATATACCAGCGATGCATTTGGCATATGTAAATTTCCCTCTAAATTGTACAATCCAGAATACTTATATAAAGAAACAGTAAGAACGTGAGGAGATCACACAGACCCCAACGGTGTATATTCACCAAAATATGCAGCAAAAGGAGCGTTAAATCCACAGGGGAACAAGACAATTTTTGCAAAAATTGCACGGAACGTCACCCCGATCTATTATTGTATGCTCCCTTACACAAAGGTAACACAAATATAACTATGTATCCATAAACCAAGCTAACAAGTAACCAAGTACCATATAAAGTGAATATTTCCTTATCTGTGAGGTGCAGCAGCTCCTGTGTGAGCAAATTCTCTCTGTAGCTGCCGTCTAAGAACCTGGAGGGGACAGTACAATTAGGGGCTGTATCTCTGGCTCATAGAACCTCACTTCTTTTTTTCCTATGAAAGAAGAGAATCTCCTCTTTTTATATGAATCGTAATTTATTTTTCTAAGTGTGTCAGGAAACAAATATTAACTGTTAAACTGCCGTCGGGAGTTGATTTTTATATATAAAAATGGCACCGATATTCTCACTTTAAACCTGAATATCTCTGGATCCATGGCACCTAGAAACAAAATTCAAGATTCATTTGAAAGAAGAGATTGGGAAATTGCCCACTTTGCCTACCCATGTTGATGAATATATCTGCTGCATCAAAACATTTTAAGGAACTACACAGAGGAACAGAGCTTGTTTACATGTAAGGGGATAGAAAAGGTAAAAAGACCAATTGGGGCGGGGGGAGAAACATTCTGGATGTTTGTGCTCAAAATTACCCAACCATACGGTATGAATCTGAGATGAGAGTTGATTGTGTGTCATTACTGTTGTTGTGTTATTACTAAATTTATATGAAAATCATGGACAACAAATAAATAGTTAGTTTGCAACAGGAGAACATTACCGATCATGAAATTGTTTATTTTTATAACCATGGTGTTAAATTGTTGCCTCTAGCATTCTATAATTGGAAAGAGACAGCATACATATGCTAGTTTTTGAATTGGGTGATCGTGATAGACACTTGAAGAATAGAAACAATGTAATTTAGTAACGTCGAGTACTTTGTACAAATCAAGGTAGTGCAGCAGATAGTTACTGACAAAAACTATGCAGGGTGCCCCCTAAAAGTATCCAGGTTGCACAGTCTTTCACCAGAAATAATTAAATAAGGAAAGCACGGGGTGAAAACAAAAAAATATACTTAAACCTAACCTTTAATATATCAGCCTAAAAACATACCCTAAATTCCAGACTCAATGACCATTAACAAACAAATGAGCAACACTCACCCATAGTGCAGGTCGTATAGTCTAGATGCCCACTCACTGCCTACATAACATTGAGGAAGGAGAGGAAATCCACTAGGGAATCCACTAGGTCAGGAACAGTTGAAAACACTGCACCTAGTAATCCCTAATTGTATCTCTCTTTGTACCCATGGAAAATGCTCCCGCCCTAACAAGGGCAGGCCCAAGGTAACCCTATATCCTGAGTTAACCCTAGTAAGCCCTAGCTCGTTTCCGACACTATTCAAGATCCTGGATTTACAAGGATCTGTCATCAGGGGATTTCAGCAAGTCATCCAAGATGGACTAGCAGTGGAGAATGATGCTATCCCCACTTTTTTTTTTTTTAATTAGACATGCACATGGTCAATGGTAATCAAGAATAATAAAATACCGCTGCTGGTCTAGGGTGTATCCCATTATAACTGCATTGGAGGTGGGGATCTCAACCAATTACAGAATTGCCCTCCAAATCAGTCACAGCTGTATAATCAAGGAGAGAGAAGCCCCTCTATGGTGTACTCACCATAGCGACCCACCCTCGATCACGTCTCCGCTGTGTCCAACCAGATCGGTAAGGGGAACGTATGCCAGCAGTTCCCACAGCAACACGGACCACGGGTGGACCGGAAATAATGCAAAAACCGTCACCTCCGGTTCCACGTTGTGAATGGAACGCACTGGGGCCGCTGTGAACCACATGGCCGGAAGTGACCACATCATAGCCATCCCTGGTACTTTGTAAACAGGAGTATACAAGCAGTCCCTGGGTTATGAACAATATAGGTTGTGTAGGTTTGTTCGTAAGTTGAATTTGTATGCAAGTGGGAACTGTATATTTTATCATTGTAACAACTGGATTTAAAAAATGTTGGATTGTCATAAGAACCAGGATTAACAATAAAGCTTAATTGCAGACACCTTTAGTAACTGTTATAGCTGTTTATTGTAATCTCGGGCTAAGGTTCAGTAAATTACCGATTACCAGAGGTCCATTTGTAAGTAGGGGTCATCTGCAAGTCGGGTGTTCTTAAGAAGTGGACCGCCTGTATTCAAATATTTGGTTCCATTTAACTTACCTTTACTTGATAATACTTTACTGCATCTTTCAAAAGGTTTTTCCTTCTTTGTGTTGGTCCCTGCTCGAACAGGAGGCAGTGCCAGATCATCACGTGACTATTGTCATGTGATCATGACATCACACGCCTTTGTGGAGCGCGGACCTTTAAAACAATTATGATTTTATATGTGAGTAGACCATGATTAACCTTTGTAAGCAAAATGTGTAAGCCTGTTACAAAAGATGCAGTATAGGCGGTCCCCTACTTAAGAACACCCGATTTACAGACGTCCCCTAGCTACAAACTGACCTTTGGTAATTGGTAATTTACTGTACTTTAGCCCGAGGCTGCAATAAACAGCTATAACGAATATTAAATGTGTCTGTAATGAAGCTTTATTGTTAATCCTGGTTCCCATGACAATTAAACATTTTTAAAATCCAATTGTCACAAACACAAAAAAAAATTGTCTGGAAGTACAGTTATATAATATACAGTTCTGATGTACATACAAATTCAACTTAAGAACAAACCTACAGAACCTATGTTGAAGGTAACCTGGGGATCTGTATATCTATGCATACTGCCATGGAAAATGCTTTTTTCTGAATAAAACAGACGAATTGGAATAGCATCCTCCTGAAAGCGCTAGAATTCTTTTCTTTTTGTTTGCAGCTGAGTTCCGAGTTCATGGGGCTATTCTCTTTATCAAGTGCTGGGAGAGAATTTGGCCAGAGGCAAGTTGAACTATTTGGACTTTTTAGTTTCTAATAAAGTTTAATTAGATATGCTCTCCAGCACCAATACCTGCTACACTGTCTGCAGCTTTGGATGGGCAAAACTGCGGCGGCGGTCGGGTCCCGCTGCATGGAGAGGGCTCACGGGCTGAGCCCTCTCCATAGCCGGTAAGTCTTTGCTGCATATGGCAGCAAAGACTTACGGGTAACAACCGCGATTGGTGCTAGCACTGATCGTGGGTGTTATCACAGCGATCACTGCTGGCAAAGCTGCCGACAGCCTCAAAAAGGTGGCCGCGCGTGGGCGCCGCCATCTTGCCTAGGATCGTTGCTCCCCGTGACGTCATCGGGGAGCGGCGATCCGTCTCCATGGTAGCCTCGGGTCTTCCGAATACCCGAGGCTATTTCATTTTAACCCCTTCATTACAATGTGCTGATAGCACATTGTAATGAATGAGGAGGAAAATCCCCATATACTGCCATACTGTAGTATGGCTGTATATGATAGGATCGATCAGACAACCTAGGGTTAAAGCACCCTAGGGAGTCAGAAAAATAGTAAAAATAAAAAAAAGTAAAAAAAAAAATTATAATAAAAAAACATAAATATAAATAAACAGTAATAATCATAAACACATTAGGTATCGACCCGTCCAAAAATGCCCGATCTATCAAAATAAATTAACGGTTTTTCAATGCGTTTAACCCCGTAACGGAAAATATTTTAAAAAAATCTATAAAAAGTGAACAAAAGGTTGTACAGTCCTAAAAATGATATAATTGAAAATATTATCAAATGTCGCAAAAAATTACACCACCCACAGCTCCGTACAACAAAGTATAAAAAAGTTATTAGTGCCAGAAGATGGCAAAATAAAAAAAAAACTATTTTTGTACTGGAGGTTTTAATTTTTGTAAATGTATGAAAACATTATAAAACCTATACAAATTTGGTATCCCCGTAATCTTACCAACCAAAAGAATAAAGTAAACATGTCATTTGGCGCGCTCTGTGAAGGCCGTAATATCCAAGCAAATGTGTTTTTTCACCATTTTCACTGCATTTGGAATTTTTTCCCACTTCCCAGTACATGGCATGGGATATTCAATACCATCACTATGAAGTGCAATTTGTTACACAGAAAACAAGCCATCACACAGCTCTTTACGTGTAAAATTAAAAAAGTTATAGATTTTTGAAGGTGGGGAGTGAAAAATGGAAATGAAAAAACAGGAAAGGGCCCGGTCCTTAACCGGTTAATAACACATTCCATGGTGTTAAAATACAATTGCTACTGACTCATTATAACGTATTATATTTAGCCATTGAAAAATAAACTAAAAAGTCTGATTTTGACATTTACAAAGTTCAGAGTAACTGCTCACAGTAGTGCCAGGAGAATGGATTGTATCACCCCAAGAAAATCTCAGCAAAAAAAGACATGTTGAATAAGGAACAGGTCAAAATACCCTGGTTCAGTGCACATAAATTTTAATTTACATATGAAAACTGAAGAACCCTTTTACACTGTATTTCTCCCATGTGACTTCTTACTAATTATACATGGCTTCTACACATATAAAGTAGTTGTAATTAAAATGAATTTCTATATTGCATATGTGACAGTACTGCTCTCAGAGATTTAGTAGTTGAGTTGTTATTGTTGAAATGACAGACATGAGAATTACATTAAATGGGCATATTGAAATGTCCAGACATTACATATACATAGAAAGATTTCAAAACACAAATTAGAAAAGGTGTAAAGTAAATCTTGCATCTTCTCACCTTTAGTACTATAAGCTGAGCGCAAAATGTACAATCAAAGCTCCTTACCTCCTGATGGTTGCCTTGTTTTTCGTGGAGAACGTGGTTGCCTCTGGTAAGGATCATTTGAGCCATATAATTCAATTGTACCAAGGTTTAACAGCACTGTTTTCTGGATGTAGTCCACCATTGCAATACCATTACAGTTCCCAAATACTACTCTGGGGAAAAAAAACACAAAAAAGCAAAATCTTAATGTCAAAAAAATGTTGAGTTCTTACTATCATTTTCTGCAAAGTGTTCCTACACAGGGGCTGTGTAGGCGAAACCCAGGGTCGGGTGGACATGTGTGACTGGCGTCCTGCTTATGTCTAGATATGCACATTTTTACAAACGTTTTGTGAGTATATTTTTATTAAAATTTTAAACTACAAAGAAGATACTACACTATCCGTACGCATATTTCTTCTAGTGAAATTGTCTTAAAGAGAGATGGCAATGAAGGAGGATTAGGAGGCGCGGTGGAGTTGGTCTGAATGGTGACCTATTCTTATCAGAAACCTGTGGAGATGTACAATACTCATTGAAAAGGACCGATGGGTCAAGCAATATACTGTGTTGGATTCATAAAGAATTTATAAAGGATTGTTGGAGCTCTGGTCAGAGTAATTTTTCTCTTTCTTTTGTTTTAATTGTGGGACTGTTTGTGGACCGGTCCTGAGCCGTTGTTAGCTCCTAGGAGCCAAGTGTGCAACACATTAAGATTGTTATAGTGTATGTTAACACAGGTGAACAAGAACAGTTGCGGAGGCAGAAGAACATAATTCAATCAATTATTTAAGGTATCAATCTAAAGGTTATTGATTTTGGAAAAAAACACAGCTAAATGAAATCTAAACACACTGTACAAATTACTTAGAATGTATTCACACCTAGACCAGTTACGATAATGGCATCATTATCCCACAGGATAAGTTTGATGTATCAAGACAAACTATTTGTGCTTCGACCGTTTAAAAGGAACCTACCACCACAGATCTACCTATAAAGGTAGATGGGGTGGGTAGGTGCATCTATAGGACATGAGGATAGCCCTTTTAAGGGCTAATCCTCATGTCCCCGCAATATTTTAATAACTTTTATTTCGCTTATATTTACATTTTCTAAAGAGGCTACTGGGTCGTGCAGTAGACGGAGCTGAGGCTACCTTTATAGGTAGATCCGTGGTGGTAGGTTCCCTTTAATAATTCTGGTATATGACTCGCAATCTGGAACGGAAATCTATGGCAGTTGTACGTCAACCTGGGATAGTTTTCTGGCACTGATTAACACAAAGGTGTCCTTACCCTGGCCCGCGTTGGTCCCTGTGTCCCCATTGTTTTAAAGTTGTAAAAGGGGAGCAAAAAGGCCAAAAAATTGCAATTTCAATGGCATGTAATTATGCCTTTTTTTCTCCTCCTGTACACACACACACACGAGACTACTAATTTTTGTTCTGCAAGTTATACAGTTGAAACATTAGGTTTACATAAATATAAAAAGACACATATACATGCTTTTCTCACATGGCATCGATTAGGATTACCAAAATAATTTATCTTTGCCAAACTCAAGAATAATGAGAGAGAATTTTTGTAAGGCATTTTTATTACTTTCTGCAAAGTCAAAAGTTTACATACATTTCAATGTATGTAGTATTTGGTACCATTGCTCTTAAACTGTATGACTTGGGTCAAACATTTTGGATATCCGTCTACAAGCTTCTCACAATAGTTGGTAAGGATTTGGGCTCATTCCACCTAACAGAACTGGTATACTTAGCAATGTTTGTAGGCCACCTTGCCTGCATCTGCATTTTCAGCTTTGCCCATACATTTTCAATAGGATTGAGATCAGGGCTATATAGTGGGCACTCTAAAACACTGGCTTTGTTAACCCTAATCCACTAAGTAAAAAGTTTGGCAGTATGCTTCTAGTCATTGACCATTTGGAAGACCCATTTGAGCCCAATCTTAACTTCCCGGCTGATTTCTTGAGATGTTGCTTTAGTATTGCCACATAATGTACATTCCTTGTGATACAATATATTTTGTGCACCAGTTGCTCCTGCAGAAAAACAACCACACAACATGATGCTGCCACCTCCATTGGCATGGTGTTAACAGGCTTGTGTTAAGTTCTGCCCTTGTTCACACAACCTTAGGTTCTCTAATGACTGATAACATTCACACAGTTGAGCTAAGGAGAAATCAAATCAAGACAACGTATGGTATAATATCTCATTCTTTGCAAACTGATGCCATCAAAAGTAAGGCAGATGTGAGCTGCTTTATTTGTGTCACAAAGTATTATACAGAAACCTTCAGTGGGGCTGGGCTTGGATAAAGAAGTAATGTCCATAGTGCATTGGTTGGTAAATTATTACATGGGCACAGGGGCGGATTGGCCATTGTACCCACCAGGAATTTTTCCGGTGGGCCGGTTGGTCCCGGGCCGGTCCAGAGATGGTCTGGGCCTGTCTGCACTCTATTCCTACAACTTTTGATTTAATCTATAGTACCTGCATCGTAAGATGCAGGTACTATTAATTAGTACACAGACGCAGCGCAGCACCGCTGCTTCTGCGTCTGTGTATACACGCAGCTACACAGGTCACGCAATTGACGTCATTGCGCGACCTGTGTAGCGTGGAGGAGGCTGACACTTACCAGACGTCAGCTGTCCAGCCGGCCACGGCATCACTATCCCGTGCCTCCACACCAAGCTACCAAAGACCGAGGACAGGAAGAAACCTGCTCCAAAGAGGTGAGTATTGTGGTTTTTTTTTAAATGATAGAATGGGGGGCATTAATTATGCCTTGGGAGGGGGGGACATTAATTATATGGCGGGGGGCATTATTGTATAACTGGGGCTGGCAAGGGGCATTAATTATATGGCAGGGGGGCAATATTCTATATCTGGGGCTGGCAGGGAGCATTAACTATATGTCGGGCGGGAGGGGGGGCATTATTCTATATCTAGGGCTGGCAGGGGGCATTAATTATATGGCGGGGGCATTATTGTATATCTGGGGCTGGCAGGGGGCATTAATTATATGGCAAGGGGGCATTTTTCTATATCTGGGGCTGGCAGGGGGCATTAATTATATGGCAAGGGGGCATTATTCTATATCTGGGGCTGGCAGGGGGCATTAATTATATGTCTGGTGCGGGGGGCGTTATTCTATATCTGGGGCTGGCAGGGGGCATTAATTATACATCTGGGGTGGGGGGGATTATTCTATATCTGGGGCTGGCAGGGGGCATTAATTAAATGTCTGGGGCGGGGAGGTGGCAGTAATTATATGTCTGGGGCAGCCAAGGGGCATTATTATATGTCTGGGGCAGCCAAGGGGCATTATTATATGTCTGGGGCAGCCAGGGGGCATTAATTAAATGTCTGGGGTAGGCTGGGCACATTAATTCGAAGTCTGCGGTAGGTTGGGGGCATACATTCTATGTCTGGGGTAGGCTGGAACCATTGATTCTTTTTCTGGGGTAGGCTGGGGGCATAAATTCTATGTCTGGGGTAGGCTGGGGCCGTTAATTCTATGTCTGGGGTAGGCTGGGGGCATTTATTAAATGTCTGGGGTAGGCTAGGGGCATACATTCTATGTCTGGGGTAGGCTAGGGGCATACATTCTATGTCTGGGGTAGGCTGGGGGCATAAATTCTATGTCTGGGGTAGGCTGGGGGCATAAATTCTATGTCTGGGGTAGGCTGGAGCCATTAATTCTTTTACTGGGGTAGGCTGGGGCATAAATTCTATATCTGGGGTAGGCTGGGGCCATTAATTCTATGTCTGTGGTCGGCTGGGGCCATTAATTCTATGTCTGGGGTAGGGGTGTTACATTATGGGGCACTATTTGTGTGGTACTAATATTTCAGGGGGCTCTATAAAGCTCTATTACAGTATTTGGGGCACAGTATTGGTGGTAGCAGAAGAAGGGACAGTTAAGGGACAATGCGAAAGTGCAGAACATAAGACGTCTGTGTGGTAAACTTTGCAGGAATGCTGTGTACCTGGAGGAAGAGACAAGGTGATGGTGGAACTAATGGAGAAGATGAGGAATGAGTACAATCAGAGGACACGTCACCTGAGGTCACTGGATGCAATAGGTGAGGATCTCTCATGTGTTTTCTGTAGCTGTATATGATAAATACAGATTTTTTTTATGTTCGCTTCTGTGTATATATGTAGTATGTAGCACCATGCTCAGCTCTATTTTAAAGCAACATCCTTGGCTGCCAGGACTACAGGAGGAGCGAGAAGGTGTGGATAGAGATGGATTGTCATTTGAGCTCCTGCTCTGGGTCCCCTGATTCTTACTCTTCAGGGGACCCTGGAGGGAAGCTACAATCCAAATTTCTCCATCTTTCCATTGCATTGGTGGACACCAGTACGATTAAAACCTGTGATACAGCAGGGATCAAAAAGTTACTCAAATTGTCATGTTGGCACTTTGCGACATACATGTAGATTTTGGTTGTATCTTGGGCACTCTGTCTCCAAAAGGTTCGCCATCACTGATATAGGGGATGTATTATAGTAGTTATATTCTTGTACACAGGGGGCAGTATTATAGTAGTTATATTCCTGTACATAGGGGACAGTATTACAGTAGTTATATTCCTGTACATAGGGGACAGTATTACAGTAGTTATATTCTTGTACATAGGGGCAGTATTATAGTAGTTATATTCTTGTACATACGGGCAGTATTACAGTAGTTATATTCTTGTACATAGGGGTCAGTATTATAGTAGTTATATTCTTGTACATACGGGGCAGTATTATAGTAGTTATATTCTTGTAAATAGGGGCAGTATTATAGTAGTTATATTCTTGTACATAGAGGGCAGTATTATAGTAGTTATATTCTTGTACATAGAGGGCAGTATTATAGTAGTTATGTTCTCGTACATAGAGGGCAGTATTATAGTAGTTATATTCTCGTACATAGGGGGCAGTATTATAGTAGTTATATTCTTGTACATAGGGGCAGTATTATAGTAGTTATATTCTTGTACATAAGGGCAGTATTTTAGTAGTTATATTCCTGTACATAGTGGGCAGTATTATAGTAGTTATATTCTTGTACATAGGAGGCAGTATTATAGTAGTTATATTCCAGTTCATAGGGGCAGTATTTTAGTAGTTGGCTTTTATATGGGAGAAGGTATTGTAGTAGTTTTATTTTGAATATAGAAGGGAGGATTGGATAAGTTATTCTAAATGTGTTATTGTAGCAATATTCCTGTACATAGGAGGAAGTATCAATATATTGTTTCTCTGAATTGTACATGTATGGCACAGGAGAAAGGTATTTAAGGCTTACCGGGTCGTGTGTTTGCATCATTTACTGATCGACAGGTCACATTCTTTGCACGTTAGATTCACTTACTAGCAAAAGATGTTCTTGTTTTGCATTAAGGCCATCTACCAACAATTTTTCTGTTATAACCCCACATACATTATCTGACCACACCCACTTGTTTTGACTCCGCCCATAAAATGGGGCCACTTTTATAGTTTTTTCCAGGGTCATTTTAAATTCCCAGTCCGCCCCTGCATGGGCATGACAGACATTGTAAACATTGATGTACAGAGATGTAAACATTGGCAGAGGAGGGTCTAGCGGATAAGGGTGGTGCTTTCGTCGTCATGGATACCAGCTCGTACATTGCAGAGATTAAGAGACAA